>JARQOD010000184.1:159810-193990 GCA_033576555.1 Oophaga sylvatica | reverse complement strand
CCGCTCTGCACACATTACACACGCGGCTCCCCTCCGCACACATTACACACGCGGCTCCGCTCGCACACATTACACGCGCGGCTCCGCACACATTACACGCGCGGCTCCGCACACATTACACGCGTGGCTCCGCACACATTACACGCGCGGCTCCGCACACATTACACGCGTGGCTCCGCACACATTACACGCGCGGCTCCGCACACATTACACGCGTGGCTCCGCTCACATTACACGCGCGGCTCCGCTCTGCACACATTACACACGCGGCTCCGCTCCGCACACATTACACGCGTGGCTCCTCACACATTACACGCGCGGCTCCGCTCCGCACACATTACACACGCGGCTCCGCTCCGCACACATTACACGCGTGGCTCCTCACACATTACACGCGCGGCTCCGCTCCGCACACATTACACGCGTGGCTCCTCACACATTACACACGCGGCTCCGCTCCGCACACATTACACGCGTGGCTCCTCACACATTACACGCGCGGCTCCGCTCCGCACACATTACACACGCGGCTCCGCTCCGCACACATTACACGCGTGGCTCCTCACACATTACACGCGCGGCTCCGCTCCGCACACATTACACGCGTGGCTCCTCACACATTACACACGCGGCTCCGCTCCGCACACATTACACGCGTGGCTCCTCACACATTACACGCGCGGCTCCGCTCCGCACACATTACACACGCGGCTCCGCTCCGCACACATTACACGCGCGGCTCCGCTCCGCACACATTACACACGCGGCACCGCTCCGCACACATCACACGCGCGGCTCCGCTCCGCACACATTACACACCGGCTCCCCTCTGCACACATTACACACGCGGCTCCGCTCCGCACACATTACACGCGCGGCTCCGCACACATTACACGCGCGGCTCCGCACACATTACACGCGTGGCTCCGCTCACATTACACACGCGGCTCCGCTCCGCACACATTACACGCGCGGCTCCACTCTGCACACATTACACACGCGGCTCCGCACACATTACACACGCGGCTCCGCACACATTACACGCGCGGCTCCGCTCCGCACACATTACACGCGGCTCCGCTCCGCACACATTACACGCGCGGCTCCGCACACATTACACGCGCGGCTCCGCACATGTGTAGCCCTGGTGGTAGGCACACGCAGTACCTGGAGAGTGTGTGGCGAGACAGCAGTTTAATGCTAAATATTCATTCACTCGACATATACTAGACACACCCTTAGGGTAGTGGAGTTTACTCTTGAGGGAGTGGTCAAGGTAGTATGTGTTGGAGTGATTTAGTCAGTCTAGTCCTGTCTTCAGACAGAGAAGACGTCTGGAGTTTAGTTCCTGACTTCAGAGAGAGAGGACGTCTGGAGGGAGGAAGCAGTCCAGATTGCTCTATCACCAGCTTTGGAAAGTGGAGTCTAGTATAGGTGGTTTAATTCACCTTAGCCTAGTCAGAGCTGTACTTCATCAGCATACACTGGAAGGAAAGAAGAAGTTTAGTGCAGAAAGTCTTCAGCATCCTGTCTAAAGGACGGTATCAGGTTCAGAGACGTGCTCCTGCCTATTGATAACTGAGCATCTGTAACTAACTTTGAAGTGAAGGAAAAGAAAGAAGTGACTACTCGACCCTTGGCTAGTTTGAGTGCTTATGTTACCAGCGTGGACAAGGCGAAAGGCACAGTGGTTTATTGGATTAGTGCTTACGGATTGAAGAAGTCCTGCACATTGCAACCGGTCACTGGGGACCGAAGGATCACTACTGTTTCAAGCATAGTGATAAGAAAACCAGGAATTTACCGGACCTTAGGTCGCGGCAAACGAGCCCCTTATAGTCAGTACGTAACTGGGGTCAGGGGAAGTGAAGACTTTGAGTCAGTGCACGACAAGATAAGAATTCAGCTTCTTCGCAGGAAGGCTCCTAACACAAAGCGGACTGGGCAGGTACAGCTATAGATTAGCTGGAGATTTTGAGGGAACTACGCTTCAGGCTGGTTGTACTCGTTGTATTGGAAGTAAAGGAGGCCCCTAACTTGTCCAGCTGCTGTCTCAAGATACACTCTCCTTGGATCAGCCTCCCTGGGACCTGCTTGAACATCTTACAAGTAAAGGTATGGAAAGACGCTGACCGTGTGAGACTGTGTTCTTTATCTGCACCCGACTTCACAAATCCCATAGACTTTGAGGGACCAGTCCCACCTGTAGGGGACCAGACATCTAGCTGCATCACCATCCCCTCAGAGATCTACAGCAGCGCTGGTACATATTACCAGAATACTACAGGTGGCGTCACGAACTGTACATAAATCAATCCCCTGTAAATATATCCCCAACATACGCCAGACCGCCCGGGCCACAGACCGAGCCACAGCTACCTGTGACAAAATCCCCATAGACTTCTACGGGCTCGGCTCTGAGTACCCCATTGCCCTGGTAACCCACAATTGTGGTGGCGGGTCGACACAACTTGGCGTCACGAACAGGATGCGAAACTCGCAGAATTGCGAGCCCTGTGTGCCTAAGGAATTGTTTTTGTGAAGAAGGACTGTTTGCACTTTTGGCGCCAAAATCGCCATTTTTGTCGCCATATTCGCGCCCTCAGGCGCTGGAGAAGAAGGTGGGCGTACCTTCGTGGGCGTCTACCCCCCTGTGGCGCAAAGAAAATGCCTGCCCTCTCAAAGTGCTATTACAACATGCGATCCTGCCCTACAGCAAAGGAGGTCCGCCTCCTCTTCACCTTCCCTGCGAGGAGGAGGAGACGCAAACCCCACCTCCACGGAAGAGACCGGATGTCTCCGCAGGAAGAAGAAAGAATCTTCTGGAACATCATGGAGGCAGGACGTGTGCAGCCGAGCTGGGAAGCGGAGGAAGGCAGGCCCCGTGCCCCAGCCAAGCTGCCACCAACACCGGAGTTATCCGTGATCCTGCACCTGAAGCAGGCGTTGCTAGAGACAAGAGAAGAAATGCACGCCTGAAGAAGATGGTCCAGCACCAACCTGGATTTGAAGAAATCGAGAGACGCCGGCGTACCCTGGAGCAGCGGAGGCTGTGGGACACGGTGGTCTCTCCCCTCAACGACCCCCCACGATTCCAGATACCGAAGAGTCTGCTGCCCAAGGCGAAGGAGCAACCGGAGGCTGCCCCCGAAAGTACCGATCCCGATCCCACCGGTGAAGCGGTGGAAGCGAAGGAGGTTGAGGAGGTACAGCCAATCCCGGAACGCCCGCCCGGCCAAGAGGCCGCAGCAGATGATCGGTCCCCGGCAGGGACACCGGAGGGGTCCTGTCCGTCACTACCAGATGTGGACTGGGACGAAATGGCGCGCCTGGATGACGTCGCCTACACCGCCCAGTGGGAACAGGAATGGCAGAGTCGTGAGGAGAAGAAGAAACGCCAGCAGGAGGAAGAGCGGGAAACTCAGAGGAACCGTCAGCGACAATATGCCGAGCTGATCGCGGACAAAGAGAGTGTCCGGAGAGATAAAGGTACCCTGAGGGAACCGCGGCGGCAGGGGTGTGTGACTGAGTTCCAGCTCCGGAAGGGCTGGGGCTTTATCCGTGAACCGGGCCTCTACCCAGCGGTCTTTGTCAGCAGGCGTGACGTAGAATCTCACCTGCCGCAAGGCCATCCCGGGAGGGACTTAGTAAATGGAGATATCGTCACATATACGCGGCACTGGGGAATGAAGGGATGGTATGCCCTTAACGTCACCATCGTCCGTGACCCCGTCCCAGACGCAGGTACCGTCACCATTACCGCAGCGTCCCCATCTCCAGCTCAAGCAGAATCCGGCCGTGCCCCAGCATCGCCCCCTGCAAATTCATCGCAACAAGCGACCCAGATTTCATCGCAAATTAAAGCCACCTCTACATCGCAACATGCGACCCAGTCTCAATCGCAATCCCTGACGCGGTCCATATCGCTAACTGTGATTGAAACGCAATCAGTGTCACGTGAAGAAAATGTACCCGTTGCGCCCCTAGAGGTTTGCACCAGAACTGTGGCGACCCAGACCCTAATCGCAGCGCATGATTTGCTAGTCCTGGGATCTAGGGCCCATTGCATTGTTCCAGCCCCCGGGGTGGAAAGTGTATTTGCAGAGAATGAATAGATAGTGAGGAAAAAGTGGTGAGATCCCTATCGGGTCTACCAAAAGTAAAAAGTTTGAAATGTTTTATAAAGTTTTGCACAAATTATATAGTGAATATATATATTTCTAACTGTAGAATGCCCGGCTGGGTAAATGATAAACAGTAACCAGAAAAAGTTTTTGCACTTTAGTATTATGTGATATTATATAATATGTCTTTGGTTTTACATTGGACTTGGAGGTTGAGGACTGTGCCAACCCAGAACTTACTTGTAAATAGTTGCGCTTCGGTGCCCTATCTTGGTTTTACATAAACCAGTACAACTACCTCTGAAAACAAAACCCGTGTGGTGTGGCACTGAGTGAGGTCTGCAATCGGATGTCCTGCAGCCCACCCAGGACCTACGTTGAAGGTTTGGTGCGGGTCCTTCACAAGTATATTGTATATTTATTGAATGCTATTTGATACTTTTGTATTTCTATATGTAAAATGTTATTGTTCGCAACGTTCAAGATTTCCTCACCTCCCGGATGGGACGAACCAATGTTAATTGTTTAATGTTATTGCATAAACAAAATGTCTCTTTTGTATTTTACAGCCCGGGAGTGCTGTCTTTTACCATGGGGGAATGTGTAGCCCTGGTGGTAGGCACACGCAGTACCCTGGAGAGTGTGTGGCGAGACAGCAGTTTAATGCTAAATATTCATTCACTCGACATATACTAGACACACCCTTAGGGTAGTGGAGTTTACTCTTGAGGGAGTGGTCAAGGTAGTATGTGTTGGAGTGATTTAGTCAGTCTAGTCCTGTCTTCAGACAGAGAAGACGTCTGGAGTTTAGTTCCTGACTTCAGAGAGAGAGGACGTCTGGAGGGAGGAAGCAGTCCAGATTGCTCTATCACCAGCTTTGGAAAGTGGAGTCTAGTATAGGTGGTTTAATTCACCTTAGCCTAGTCAGAGCTGTACTTCATCAGCATACACTGGAAGGAAAGAAGAAGTTTAGTGCAGAAAGTCTTCAGCATCCTGTCTAAAGGACGGTATCAGGTTCAGAGACGTGCTCCTGCCTATTGATAACTGAGCATCTGTAACTAACTTTGAAGTGAAGGAAAAGAAAGAAGTGACTACTCGACCCTTGGCTAGTTTGAGTGCTTATGTTACCAGCGTGGACAAGGCGAAAGGCACAGTGGTTTATTGGATTAGTGCTTACGGATTGAAGAAGTCCTGCACATTGCAACCGGTCACTGGGGACCGAAGGATCACTACTGTTTCAAGCATAGTGATAAGAAAACCAGGAATTTACCGGACCTTAGGTCGCGGCAAACGAGCCCCTTATAGTCAGTACGTAACTGGGGTCAGGGGAAGTGAAGACTTTGAGTCAGTGCACGACAAGATAAGAATTCAGCTTCTTCGCAGGAAGGCTCCTAACACAAAGCGGACTGGGCGGTACAGCTATAGATTAGCTGGAGATTTTGAGGGAACTACGCTTCAGGCTGGTTGTACTCGTTGTATTGGAAGTAAAGGAGGCCCCTAACTTGTCCAGCTGCTGTCTCAAGATACACTCTCCTTGGATCAGCCTCCCTGGGACCTGCTTGAACATCTTACAAGTAAAGGTATGGAAAGACGCTGACCGTGTGAGACTGTGTTCTTTATCTGCACCCGACTTCACAAATCCCATAGACTTTGAGGGACCAGTCCCACCTGTAGGGGACCAGACATCTAGCTGCATCACCATCCCCTCAGAGATCTACAGCAGCGCTGGTACATATTACCAGAATACTACAGGTGGCGTCACGAACTGTACATAAATCAATCCCCTGTAAATATATCCCCAACATACGCCAGACCGCCCGGGCCACAGACCGAGCCACAGCTACCTGTGACAAAATCCCCATAGACTTCTACGGGCTCGGCTCTGAGTACCCCATTGCCCTGGTAACCCACAATTGTGGTGGCGGGTCGACACACACACATTACACGCGTGGCTCCGCTCACATTACACACGCGGCTCCGCTCTGCACACATTACACACGCGGCTCCGCTCCGCACACATTACACGCGCGGCTCTGCTCTGCACACAGTGAGCTCCACTCAGTCTGCAGACACTGAGACACCTGGAGCTCCGCCCCTGATCATGTGACTCTTCCCCATGTGACTGATCACATGACTGTGACATCACACAGGTCCTGTTCGCACACAGAGGTGCAGCTCTGCAGGTGGGTGTGTTGTGTTCCCGGGGTTATTAACCCTTTCTTCTCGCCTGGTTTGGGCTGATGATGACGGTTTCTGTCCTGTGATTATGGGATGAGTTGTGGTTGTTAGTTGTGGTTGTTAGTTGTGGTTGTGGGTAGAGATCATCATCTCCTCCTTATCCGGATGCTGCAGCGCTCACTGAAGAAGCCGCAGAGGGACCCGGACACCTGGAGCCCCCGATAATCAGCAGACACCAGGGGCGCCCAGGCCTTCACCCCTGTACCGGGATCTGGGGTTACATCCATGGAGGGGCTGCTGACCGGTGGAGCGAGCTGGCAGAGAATAGTCGTGGTGCCGGTCACAGTCAGGAGTTAATTTTACACGGGTTGGAAAGAGCCCCGCTCCATCCAGGTCTCCCTCCACCGATTATACATTATGTCACTGATTATCTATAACCCCCGATGTTCAGCACTGAGGAATCATCCGGCCCTTGTATAAAGGCTGTTGTAGTGTCGGCCATTACTACCTCCTGTGGTCGGCATCCCACAGTCTGACTGCTCTAACTGTAAAGAACCCTTTCCTGTTTATCTCCTAAAAAAAAAACAAGAAGAAACCGACCAAATTCCACATAAATTAACTTTTATTATAATCCAGGTAATAAACAATGGAAAATACCAATGTGTAAAAATACATAGAATTAAAAATCATTGTAAGATACACATAGGGGACGCAACCCCGAGAAAAAGGATTTGTACACAAACTATTATTATTATACTTCTATATTGCTACAGGCTAGAAAAATATCTTTATACAAAATACTGCATGCTAAAAGATGTATAATAGCCAATAAAAAAACAATAAATATGAAAAGAAAGATAATAATACTACCAGTATCACTTAACATAAAATATCATTACTAAAGTGACATGTGCAAGGGCAAAAATATCTCCATAAAATCATACATACAAAAATGCATAATCTGAGTGACAAAAAATATTATTAATAAAAATATATATATATATAAGGTGACATGTGCAAGTGAACAAGAGACATTAATATGTGCTGATAATTACATATAAAATACACCTTTCAGCTGCAAGCAGCAGAGCAATAAAATCCCAAATAGCACCAAAGTTATATATATAAAATAGTATAATTACTTACAAATATAAGATAATGTGTCCTGTTCCCGGGTAGCGTCCTCCCCAACGCGCGTTTCGGCACGTGACCTTCCTCTTCTGTTTGTTTTTTTTAGTTCTTTTTTCCGACTGTTCACGTGATATTATTGTAGTCCAGCTGTATGGTGGTGGATTTTTTTTTGATCAATATTATCATATAGACTTATTATTCGTTAAATACTATATATATCTCCACCATTATTACTAGCAATCCTTGTTTCTTGGTTTAATCACTATTTAGCTCCCAGAATCGTTCACCCATAATGAGCGCCCCAGTCCTTAGTAGTGATGAGCGAATGTGATCAGATATGGTGTTATCATGCTCGGGGGATAACAAGTGTCTTCGAAAATATGTTCTAGTCCCGAGGCTGCAGGTCGCCTGGTTGTTCGACATCCACAACACAAGTAGGGATTCCCTGTTTGTGACTGCAGACTCTTGAATCCCCCCAGTGCAGGCACTGTGGGGAGTCGTCGGTTTTTGTTCCAATAATGTCTGTGATGTATCTATTATACAGTTGTGATCAAAAGTTTAAGGACACAGGAAACTTGATGAATGCAGCACGTTATCAGCAAATACTGGAGGCAAATTTGCAATCATCAGCCCGGAAGCTGCGCCTGGGAAGTACTTGGACGTTCCAACATGACAATGATCCAAAACAAAAGGCCAAGTCGACCTGTCATTGGCTACAGCAGAACAAAGTGAAGGTTCTGGAGTGGCCATCTCAGTCTCCTGACCTCAATATCATTGAGCCACTCTGGGGAGATCTCAAGTGCGCAGTTCATGCTAGACAGCCCAGGAATTTACAGGAACTGGAGGCTTTTTGCCAAGAAGAGTGGGCAGCTTTACCATCTGAGAAAATAAAGAACCTCATCCACAACTACCACAAAAGACTACAAGCTGTCATTGATGTTAGAGAGGGGGCAATACACGGTATTAAGAAATGGGGTATGTGAACTTTTGATCAGAGTCATTTGGATGTTTTGGGTTGTCATTATAACAACCACTAACCATGAGTGGACAAAACGTTTTGGTGTTATCATTCATATTCTCTGAAAAAAGGCCAAGAAAGCAAAAATTCTGCAGGGGTATGTAAACTTTTGAGCACAACTGTACACAACTCGTGCCAAACACTTGTTTTGAGCGAGGCCGCGCACCATATAATGACACAGCCGCCTACTAGTCAGGTTCTGGCAGGGAGTATAACGCATATAACACCGCCATTCCCAGCTCAGAAACTGCCAAATCCCCACAGCACACAGTGCCCACACCGGGGGGCATATAAGCAGGGCTGTAGAGTCGGTAACCCAAACCTCCGACTCCCTCATACATGGCTCATGTTTAAGTCTAAGTGATAAATTTACTGTAGTAAAATGGTGACATCAGGCTTTTAATCATTGCTATGATATAATAATGAAGCCATTTAGATAGAACATAAAATATATTTATTGGAAAACAACTTTAGAAAAAAAAAACTTGCATATTTACAGTTTATTATACACTATGCAGTAAGTGGAAAAAACAGTTTTTGACCAAAACGTACTGAATAACATTTGTGCAGTCTATGAATTTGTTCTGAGAAATGGTATCGCCTCCGTCAGATCCTCCTTCATAGATGACCTCAAATCTGACCTAATTATTTTAAGGCTAGAGAACAACCTCTCTACACTAACTTGGGCTGGTGGCAAAGCCATAACCACATGGGCAACATCTCTACCAATTTCAGGGTGTAAAGGAATTGCCTCGTGCACAGTCAGTTTTGATGAACGGTTGAACACTTCTACTTCTCTGAGAGCAAGTGAAATATTTTGCTGAAATATGATCAATCTGTTGTCTATGGGAGTGGTGTCATGATCCAGACCGGGTTTTGAGTCCTGTCTACCCCTTTCCCGGTCTGGTCATGTCAGGGGTTAACTTTGCTTTTCCTCGTTCTGGTTTTAGGTCTGCTATTTCTCAGGCTTCACCCTGCAGACGGTGTCAGTTATACTTTTTGCCTACGGCATGAGTAGTTGACTCTGGTGATACCCTGATTGTCCTGTTGTGTTTTGCTGACTTTGCCCATGTCTGTTCATCCCCTCTCTTTGTCCCGACTCTGTGTTTTACCTTTCATGTTCGCACTGCCTGGCACTTGACTCGGCTTTTGACTCTGACCTGACTTCGTCTCTGGCTACTTGTACTTCTGCTTTTGTCTAGTTTTGACCCTCTGGCCCTCCTCTGACTCTGAGCTTGGTTTCTCCCTTTGTACTGCGTGACTGTATAGGTTTTGACCTGTCTTATTTGACTATTCTGCTCCAACCTGGTGGTACCCTCACTGCAGCACTGCAGGTCTGCAATGGCAGACTTGCTGTCCTCCTCCACTCTATTGCCAGCTAGTGGAGCTTGCAGCTCCCTGCATAGCTGCAGTGTGACATTTGGAATCTTATTCCCTGCAGCAATGCTTTGCCTGCTCCATGTCGTCCAAATGCTTTTCAAAATCAAACTCCTCATCTGATGAGAATGAAGGAACGGCAGCAGCACTGTCAGGACCCGAGTCCTCTTGCTCTTGCCCTTCATTCTAACTGCTACCTTATTCAAAGCTTCTTTTCCTTTAGTAAGCTGTTGATCATCCAGCAATATACGATGACTCGGGTCCACATAAACAGTTGCCAGAATTTTATTGTCTAATAGCTGTGTCTCTCTTTGTTTCATTGAAGCAGCAATGCCATCTGCGATTAAACCTCCTCTTTGGGAAACAGCAAGTTCTTCCACTCCTACACAAAAATATCAGGAGTTAAATCCTCAGCTTGTAACTTTTAGTCACTGTAAATGGCTGATGAAGCAATTCCTTCAATTCAGCCACCTGTGTCCATTGACCTTCATGCAGTGTTACCTGACAGTTGGCCATATCTACAAGGAAGGGTTTCAGCTCAAGCAATCGCTCAATCATTAAATAGGTGCTGCCCCACCGAGTGGCTTGATCGACAATTGCCCTTTCCCAGCATGTCTCTTCAAGATGGAATTAATTTTAGGGGTTCTGGCAGCAATAGCCAATTTCCTCACTTTGCTAATCAGAGTTCCAGCATGTCCCTCTTGCAGATTCTCTTATTGCCAGCTGCAGCCTGTGCAGAACACAGCGCAGGTGATGAATAGGAAAGAGGTGTGA
Source organism: Oophaga sylvatica (assembly GCA_033576555.1). Taxonomy (NCBI): domain Eukaryota; kingdom Metazoa; phylum Chordata; class Amphibia; order Anura; family Dendrobatidae; genus Oophaga; species Oophaga sylvatica. The sequence goes on along the minus strand of JARQOD010000184.1, from coordinate 183,388 downwards.
AGCAGCTTCAACAAGGTCATCTAATTGTAAAGAATCATTTTGCTGTTCTTCTGTAGTAATATCTGTTTGTTCCTCCATTCTATCTCCAACATACTGAATGTGAAATGTTCTTCTAGCTGCTGTTCACCTTCATTATTCTCATCCATCAGTTTTATTGTACTTATCATGTTTTAAGTATTATCAGTTACAATAGCAAGAACCTGTTCTTTTTTGAGTTCATAATCTTGCAGAACTTTTTCCACTAAGGTCTGGAGAAACTGGCTGCTGTGATGAGCTTTAGTATATTTTACTGCCAGCGTCTTAGTAACAATTTTTTGTTGTCACAAACATATCGGATGTTGACAGCAAAATCAGCAAAAAGAAAAGAAGGTGTGCTCCAGCGATGAAACAATCCACTGATGTATAAAAATAGTAGTTTATTTAATTCTTAAAAAACATAGAAAAACGATGTGGGTAAGAATTAGAATAAATGTGGGTAATTGATTGTTTCCCACGCTATTCAGTTCACTTCAGGTCAGCTGGGATTCCCTCTGACCTCACTGATGCTGTGCGGAGTCCCCGGCTGACCTGAAGTGAACTGAATAGTGTGGGAAACAATGAATTAAGTTTCCCAGCTAATCAGCTCATCTCCTGTGAGCCGGGGACATGAACTCATTCATTCGGGGGTTTACAGCAAGGCTGCCAGCATTAGCAGCGGCCCCTGCTGTAAACCTGTTAACCCTTTCAGAAGGATTGCAGCGTGGGACCTGACTGAGCGCCGGAGAGGTAAGAATATGGTTGCTTTATTATTTTATTTTTTTTCATTACAGGAGAACAAGGGATACTTAAGGATTACCAGTACAATAAAATATGGTCAAAAACTGTGCATTTATTTCATTAAAAAAATTTTCATTAATGTGTGTGTGTTTTTTTTAATCATTTAATACAATAGGATTAATAGTGGAGAGTTGTCTAATTGACAACTCTCCATTATTAACCCGCCTTAATGTCACCATCCAATAGCAAGGTGGCCTTAACCCATTATTAACCTATTAGCCACCGCTACAGGGCAATGGGAATAGACGGGCTAAGTGCCAGAAAAGGCGCATCTAATAATAGATGTGCCTTTTCTGGGGTGGCTGGGGACAGATGTTAGTAGCCAGGGGGGGCACAAAAAAAATGCACCCTCCCTAGGCTATGAATATCTGCCTCAATCACTGGCTTTCCCTGTCTGGTGGTGAAAATACCGCGGGAGCTCACGCATTTTTTTTCAACGAATTTACACATTTAATTTACACCTACATGTATGAAATTTTGCACACATACACTCATGTAATTATTAGTGAAAACCATATATCAAACTACATGAAATGAAATTGTTTACTATATGTAAACCATGTGTCATTTCATGTCCGGTTAATGATTTAACAGAAGCCGGCAATTGCATTAGCGGCTATTATACTATGTAGATGTGTATGAACTATAAATATATGTATATATAGGTGTCACAATGACATGTGTGTATATATATATATATATATATATTCTATGTGTGTATATGTATTCTTTTGTGAGTTAAAAACTGTAATTTGCATCCATTATATGTCGGTTTTGCAAGCCGTCGAGGAAATCTCGCCGTACGGATGACACACGGATATTTTGATGCGAGGAAATCGCATCCTCACACTGCACACGATGACATATGGATCACTGTTCAGGGGACTTTTCTGCGTATTTCGGCCGTATAATACGGTCCGATTTTTTATCGTTGTGTGTGACTCCGGCCTAAGACATAGAATCCCTCCTGGGTGGCATTACAAATCTCAGCCACACTAATGTTAAACAGGACAGCGCCTGTGACCCCCAGTGCTGTCCGCAGTGCAGATGTGGCGCCACCTTGTGGTAGAAATCGTAGTAGAGTTGAAATGATGATTTCCATGAAGTTTATGTTGTTTTTATCATCTCATTTTTCTCCATTCAGGTTCCTACAATAAAGGATCCTCTGCTGATAACGTTTCTGCTGGAATCTTCCTGATTAATGTGTCAGGGATGAATAAGGACAGAGGCAAGATGGCGGAGAGGATAATAAACCTCACCCTGGAGATAATCTTCCATCTTACCGGAGAGGTGAGAGGCTCTGATGTCATCACATGACCTCATTATCTATGGGAATAACAGGGGATATGACCGGAGAGGTGAGAGGCTCTGATGTCATCACATGACCTCATTATCTATGGGAATAACAGGGGATATGACCGGAGAGGTGAGAGGCTCTGATGTCATCACATGACCTTATTATCTATGGAAATAACGGGATATGACCGGAGAGGTGAGAGGCTCTGATGTCATCACATGACCTCATTATCTATGGGAATAACGGGATATGACCGGAGAGGTGAGAGGCTCTGATGTCATCACACGACCTCATTATCTATGGGAATAACAGGGGATATGACCGGAGAGGTGAGAGGCTCTGATGTCATCACATGACCTCATTATCTATGGGAATAACGGGATATGACCGGAGAGGTGAGAGGCTCTGATGTCATCACATGACCTCATTATCTATGGTAATAACAGGGGATATGACCGGAGAGGTGAGAGGCTCTGATGTCATCACATGATCTCATTATCTATGGGAATAACAGGGGATATGACCGGAGAGGTGAGAGGCTCTGATGTCATCACATGACCTCATTATCTATGGGAATAACAGGAGATATGACCGGAGAGGTGAGAGGCTCTGATGTCATCACATGACCTCATTATCTATGGGAATAACAGGGGATATTACCGGAGAGGTGAGAGGCTCTGATGTCATCACATGACCTCATTATCTATGGGAATAACAGGGGATATGACCGGAGAGGTGAGAGGCTCTGATGTCATCACATGACCTCATTATCTATGGGAATAATGGGGGATATGACCAGAGAGGTGAGAGGCTCTGATGTCATCACATGACCTCATTATCTATGGGAATATCGGGATATGACCGGAGAGGTGAGAGGTTCTGATGTCATCACATGACCTCATTATCTATGGGAATAACAGGGGATATGACCGGAGAGGTGAGAGGCTCTGATGTCATCACATGACCTCATTATCTATGGGAATATCGGGATATGACCGGAGAGGTGAGAGGTTCTGATGTCATCACATGACCTCATTATCTATGGGAATAATGGGGGATATGACCAGAGAGGTGAGAGGCTCTGATGTCATCACATGACCTCATTATCTATGGGAATATCGGGATATGACCGGAGAGGTGAGAGGCTCTGATGTCATCACATGACGTCATTATCTATGGGAATAACGGGATATGACCGGAGAGGTGAGAGGCTCTGATGTCATCAAGTGACCTCATTATCTATGGGAATAACGGGATATGACCGAAGAGGTGAGAGGCTCTGATGTCATCACATGACCTCATTATCTATGGGAATAACGGGATATGACCGGAGAGGTGAGAGGCTCTGATGTCATCACATGACCTCATTATCTATGGGAATAACGGGATATGACCGGAGAGGTGAGAGGTTCTGATGTCATCACATGACCTCATTATCTATGGGAATAACAGGATATGACCGGAGAGGTGAGAGGTTCTGATGTCATCACATGACCTCATTATCTATGGGAATAACGGGATATGACCGGAGAGGTGAGAGGCTCTGATGTCATCACATGACCTCATTATCTATGGGAATAACGGGATATGACCGGAGAGGTGAGAGGTTCTGATGTCATCACATGACCTCATTATCTATGGGAATAACGGGATATGACCGGAGAGGTGAGAGGCTCTGATGTCATCACATGACCTCATTATCTATGGGAATAACGGGATATGACCGAGGAGGTGAGAGGCTCTGATGTCATCACATGACCTCATTATCTATAGGAATAACGGGATATGACCGGAGAGGTGAGAGGTTCTGATGTCATCACGTGACCTCATTATCTATGGGAATAACAGGGGATATGACCGAAGAGGTGAAAGGCTCTGATGTCATCACATGACCTCATTATCTATGGGAATAACGGGATATGACCGAAGAGGTGAGAGGCTCTGATATCATCACATGACCTCATTATCTATGGGAATAACGGGATATGACCGGAGAGGTGAGAGGTTCTGATGTCATCACATGACCTCATTATCTATGGGAATAACTGGATATGACCGAGGAGGTGAGAGGCTCTGATGTCATCACATGACCTCATTATCTATGGGAATAACGGGATATGACCGGAGAGGTGAGAGGTTCTGATGTCATCACATGACCTCATTACCTATGGGAATAACAGGGGATATGACCGGAGAGGTGAGAGGCTCTGATGTCATCACATGACCTCATTATCTATGGGAATAACAGGGGATATGACCGGAGAGGTGAGAGGTTCTGATGTCATCACATGACCTCATTATCTATGGGAATAACGGGATATGACCGGAGAGGTGAGAGGCTCTGATGTCATCACATGACCTCATTCTCTATGGGAATAACAGGGGATATGACCGGAGAGGTGATGGACTCTGGAGATGTCTGTAGTGATATTATTAATGTCTCCATACTCAGGATTACACAGTAGTGAAGACCTCTAGTGATCGCTGTCAGGCCCCTGTGTCTGAAGGACGGGGGGATCCCTGAGCCCAATCCCGGGGCCTCCACCTCACCCCCGGATACATGAGGACATCAATGACCAGAAGATCCTAGAACTCGCCAACAAGATGATTGAGCTGCTGACTGGAGAGGTGACACTGCTGGGAATGCTGGGACATTATACAGGACAGCACTGGAGGATTCTGGGTGATGACGGTATTATTTTGTGTGTCAGGTTCCTATAAGGTGTCAGGACGTCACCGTCTATCTTTCCATGGAGGAGTGGGAGTATCTAGAAGGACACAAGGATCGGTACCAGGAGGTGATGATGGAGGAGCACCGGCCCCGCACATTACCAGGTAATAGGCAGGACTAAATACACACGGCCTATAATTCTCTGTATGTAATAATGATGTCCGTCCTATCTGTGTCTCCTCAGTGCTCTCCAATAAGAGGACAACCCCAGAGAAATGTCCCACTCCTCCTCCACAGGACCATCAGGTAGATGGAGATCTCCCTATGATGTGTAGACGGCTGTGACGTCCTTGTGTTCAGTCTTGTTTACTCCTCCAGTATTATATGTTTTATACTTGTGTAATGAGAGCGGTGGAGATGGCAGGATCACAGCTGACCACAGATGTGGAGACACGGGGGGATCGGAGGGCACCCAGGTCCGCTAGTCGAAACCGCATGGACCAGGGATCGTCCCGCGAACACTCGCTCTCCCTTTAACGTTGGCATAACGCTACTCAGACAACACAGGGTGAGGGTAAAACAGTGTGGCTATGTTTATTGAACCACAAAACAGGCAGATAACACATAGAACAGTCCCCAAGATGGTGCACATTACAGAGTCTCACCCTTCCGCTGACCCCCTGGGATAGTGGCAGATGTTGCTTCAGAGCTCCCTGGCTTTCTCCAAACGTATCCATGGTCCAGCGATGGTCAATGGAGCAGATCTGTATCCTTCCAGAACCGACAACCCCTAGGTTATTTTCTTTAGAATGATAGATTCGTGTCCCTCATGATGGTGCCATGATATTGGCTGCTGTTCTGTCTCTGGCCCATTGGATGTATGGATGTCTTGGCAGAATCTCTTGCTGTGCCTCTCTGTCTCTGTCTCTGAGTCTCTTTATACAGAGGCATGAAACCTATTTTTAGATTTATTAAGTGTCCTTCAGTCAAGCATCAAGATAAGGAGAACAATGGTGATGAGATCAAGTAGCATTACTTGATCATTTATTCTGTTTGCATAGTTTTTCCCTTTCTGCTTTCGAAGACAACAAACTGGCTCCATAACACAATGCATAATTAGCATATCAGCAAACATCACTACTCATCAAAGATAAGGGCACACTATGCTATATGGAATATCAGCTTACAAGTCACTATTACAGGTTTACACAAGCCAAAGTATAGATAACATCATATTCTTCTTGGTTTGCTAAAAAATAGTCGTCTGAGTAATTAAGATATAATCCGGTTTCTTCACAACAGACATCACATGTCCGGATCTTCTCACCATTATTCCCGGGGACTTCTCCCATCATCGGGGACTTTTACAATATTTGTTTTGCAGCTTTTGGATCCGGATAAAGAGCTGAACAATATTAATGCTCCAGACAGAAATGTGAGGGACGATCAGCGGTGTAAAGAGGAGACCCCTAATGTGAGGGGCGATCAGCGGTGTAAAGAAGAGACCCCTAATTTGAGGGGCGATCAGCGGTGTAAAGAGGAGACCCCTAATGTGAGGGGCGATCAGCGGTGTAAAGAGGAGACGGCTAAAGTAAGGGGCGATCAGCGGTGTAAAGAGGAGACCCCTAATGTGAGGGGCAATCAGCGGTGTAAAGAGGAGACCCCCAATGTGAGGGGCGATCAGCGGTGTAAAGAGGAGACCCCTAATGTGAGGAGCGATAAGCGGTGTAAAGAGGAGACCCCTACAGATCACTGCTCAGGTGAGTGTTGTGAATGTGCTAGAGATGGTTTCTGAGCAGAGGCTCCCTCTGGTGGTTACAGACAGTACTGAACCTTTCAGCGAGGAATGGCAATCTGGGTTCACCAACTGGACTGATATAAGGGAGGTTCCCTCCCATGATGGTCGCCGGTGATCAATTGTTCTTGTCTCAGTTGTGGTTCCTGGTTCATTTGGAAGTTTGCTGGAGTCTTGCCTCACCTGCTGCTTTCAGATAAGATATTTTCTGCTTTTATTTTTGTGCTTGCTTTCTGCATAGTTTTCTGCACTTTTCTGGAGGTCAGCCAGGTCCCCTCCTGGGGCCTGTGCTCCTCTCAATTTATCTGTAGCCACTGTTATTTGTTCATTTGCTTTTTCCTGTTTTTTCAGTGGCTGCGGCTTTGTTTTGTTACACCAGAGATCTGATTTAGGTGGTAGAGATCGTGTGATCTCAGGTTTTTTGGCAATCAGAAGTGCTGGTATTTTTTAGGGTTTTTGTTGGATTGCAGTCAGAATTCTTTCCTGTACTTTTCTGTCTAGACAGATTGGGCCCCAACATTTGCTCATTCTATTTTCTGTCTGTGTCCGTGCTATCTTCTTGTCTAACCGCCATTACATGTTTGGGGGCTTCCTATTTTCTTTGGGGATCTGGGAAAGATAGCTTTCATCTTTCTGCCTTTAGGTGTAGTTATCTCTCAGGCTGTGACGAGGCGTCTAGGATCAACGTAGGAACGCTCCACGGCTACCTCTAGTTGTGTGGTTAGTTCAGGTTACTGCAATCCAATAGGTTCCAGCCTCTCTGGTGTATTACCGTTTTTGCTTTTTCTCATCAGCTACCTAAACATAACAGTATCACCGGCCCAAAACTAAAATTATATGGTACTCACAGAAGGGAAAAATAGTGTGGAAAGAAAAAAAGTTGTCAGAGATTTTTTTTTTTTTTTATGTTTGTTGCATTTTTTCCCTCTTTCTCTCTGGGTGCTGAGGAAGATTTTTTTTTTCTCTCAATGGAGTTTGCACAGTTGTCTGGCCGTGTGGATCAGCTTGCCACTGAGGTTCGGAGTATTGCTTCCTATCTTGCTGGGTTGCCAGTTGTGGAACCTAGGATCCCCATGCCAGATTTGTTTTTGGGGGATCGGGCTAAATTTCTGAATTTCAAAAATAACTGTAAGTTGTTTTTTGCCTTGAAGCCTAAGTCCTCAGGGAACGCAGCACAGCAGGTTCAAATTGTCATCTCTCTCCTGCGTGGCGACCCTCAGGATTGGGCTTTTTCCCTGACACCTGGGGATCCTGTTTTGAATGATGTTGATGTATTTTTTCAGGCTCTGCGGGTGTTGTACGATGAACCTAATGTCACTGATCAGGCTGAGAAGACCTTGTTGGCATATAAGTCAGGGCTGTGAAGCCGCTGAACTGTACTGTCAGAAATTTCGAAAGTGGGCAGTCCTGACCAAATGGAATGATGATGCTTTGCCAGCCCTTTTTCGGAAGGGTCTGTCAGAGAATGTAAAGGACGTTATGGTGGGATTCCCTGTACCCTCTGGTCTCAATGATTCTATGTCTTTGGCTATTCAAATTGACAGACGTTTGCGTGAGCGCAGAGGTATGCGTGAGATGGTGTTGCCTTGTGGGCCAGCTCCTGAGCCTATGCAGTGTGATGGAGTGACTTCTGGGGCACAGCGTCATGAATTTCGAAAGCGCAATGGGTTATGTTTCTACTGTGGTGACGCCTCTCATGCTATCTCCATCTGCCCTAAGCGAGGAAGACGTTTTGCACGCTCAGTTGTCTTGGGTAGTGTTTAGACTAAATTTCTGTTGACTGTTACCCTGATTTGCTCCATGTCCACATTTTTGGCTCAGGCTTTTGTTGATTCAGGGAGCAGCTATTAACCTGATGGATTTCGACTTTGCCAAACGTTGTGGCTTACCCATGATACCCAGGCGGAAGTCTATTCCCCTATTAGGCATTGATTCTACCCCTTTGGCGGAGAATAAACCCCAATTTTCTACTCAGGTGATAATGAGGGTTGAACCAGATCATCAGGAGAGTTGCAAATTTCTGGTGTTGCATAATCTGCATGACATTATTGTTCTGGGTTTCCCTTGGTTGCAGATTCATAATCTTGTTTTGGATTGGAAATCTGTGTCTGTGATCAGTTGGGGCTGCCAATGTGTTAATGCTGGCACTCCTGTTTTTACTGCCTCTCCCCAGTCTCAGGATGTTCCTGACTTTTTGACTGATTTTTCTGATGTGTTTAGTGAAAGTAAGTCTGAGTCCTTACCTCCTCACAGAAACTACGATTGCGCTATTGAGTTAGTGCCTGGTGGTAAATTTCCTAAGGGTCGCCTTTTTAACTTATCTGTACCTGAACACGATGCCATGCGATCTTATATCAAGGAGTCATTGGAGAAGGGTCATATCAGACCATCCTCTTCACCCTTGGGCACCTGTTTTTTCTTTGTGGCCAAAAAGGATGGTTCATTGAGGCCGTGTATTGATTATCGCCTCCTGAATAAGATCACTGTGAAATATCAATATCCGTTACCCTTGATTTCTGACCTGTTTTCCCGAGTGAAAAGTGCTAGTTGGTTTACCAAGCTTGACCTCAGGGGGGCTTATAACCTTATTCGTATTAAGCACGGGGATGAATGGAAGACGGCGTTTAATACCCCAGAGGGGCATTTTGAGTACCTAGTGATGCCCTTTGGGCTCACTAATGCTCCTTCCGTCTTCCAATCCTTCATGAATGATATTTTCAGGGATTTTGTGGATACATTTCTGATTGTTTATTTGGATGATATCTTGATTTTTTCCAATGACTGGGACTCTCATGTGAAACATGTTCGGACTGTGTTCCAGATTTTGAGAGAGAATGCACTGTATGTGAAGGGATCAAAGTGTCTTTTTGGCGTACAGAAGGTCTCATTTCTGGGATTCATTTTGTCTCCGTCTGTTATTGAAATGGACCCGGTCAAGGTTCAGGCCATCTGTGATTGGGTTCAACCTACTTCATTGAAGGCTCTTCAGAGATTTTTGGGTTTTGCCAATTTTTATCGTAAATTTATTGGTAATTTCTCTGGTATTGTTAAACCATTGACTGATCTGACCAAAAAGGTTTCCGATGTGGTGAATTGGCCTCCTGAGGCAGTTTCTGCATTTCAGGAACTTAAGAAGAGATTCATTTCTGCTCCTGTTCTGCGGCAGCCTGATGTTTCTCTGCCGTTTCAGGTGGAGGTTGATGCCTCTGAGATTGGGGCAGGTGCCGTTTTGTCCCAAAGAGATCCAGAGACCTCTAAGAGTAACCCTTGTGCCTTTTTCTCTCGAAAGTTTTCTCCAACTGAACGCAATTATGACATGGGTAATCGGGAGTTATTGGCCGTGAATGGGGCCTTTGAAGAGTGGAGACATTGGCTGGAAGGAGCCAAACATCAGGTGGTGGTCCTCACGGACCATAAGAACCTGTTTTATCTCGAATCAGCCAAGTGACTTAATCCAAGACAGGCCAGGTGGGCCTTGTTTTTCACACGTTTTAATTTTGTGGTTTCTTTTCTTCCTGGCACTAAGAATGTTAAGGCGGATGCCCTCTCGAGGAGCTTCCTTGCGGATTCTCCTGAGTTATCTGATCCTGCTGTTATTTTGAAAGAGGGTGTAGTACTTTCCGCCATCTCGCCCAATTTGAGACTGGCTCTGGAGAGGTGTCAGGAGGATAAACCTGAGCGCTGCCCTGTTGGGAAATTGTTTGTCCCAGACCAGTGGAAGAAGAGTGTGATGTCTGAGATTCATTGTTCCACGTTGGCTGGTCATCCCGGGATTTTTGGTACCAGAGACTTGGTGAGTCGGTCCTTTTGGTGGCCTACTTTGTCTCGTGACGTCAGGGACTTTGTGCAGTCCTGTGGGACTTGCTCTCGTTCCAAGCCTTGCTCTCGCTCTAGTGGTTTGTTGATGCCATTACCTGTACTCAAGAGGCCATGGACCCATATCTCTATGGATTTTATTTCCGACCTCCCTGTCTCTCAGAGAATGACCGTTATCTGGGTAATCTGTGATAGGTTTTCCAAGATGATACATCTTGTGCCATTACCTAAGTTGCCTTCCTCCTCCGAGTTGGTGCCTTTGTTCCTTCAGCACGTGGTTCGGTTGCACGGCATTCCGGAGAACATTGTGTCTGATAGAGGAGTCCAGTTTGTTTCCAGATTTTGGAGGACATTTTGTTCTAAACTTGGTGTTCAATAGTCTTTCTCCTCTGCATTTCATCCTCAGACCAATGGACAAACCGAGAGAACAAACCAGACCTTGGAGACTTATTTGAGATGTTTTGTGTCTGCCGATCAAGATGACTGGGTCTCTTTGTTGCCTTTGGCTGAGTTTGCTCTTAATAATAGGGCTAGCTCTGCCACCTTGATGTCTCCATTTTTCTGCAATTCTGGGTTTCACCCTCGATTTTCTTCGGGACAGGCGGAGGCTTCTGTCTGTCCAGGTGTTGACTCTGTTGTGGAGCGTATGCAGCAGATTTGGGACCAGATAGTGGAGAGGTTGTCTCTCTCTCAAGAGAAGGCCCAGCGGTTTGCCAACCGGCATATGACTGATGGTCCTCGGTTTAAAGTGGGGGACTTAGTTTGGTTGTCCTCAAGAAATATCCCTATGAGGGTTGCATCTCCAAAGTTTAAGCCTAGATTCATTGGACCTTATAAGATCATGGAGATTCTTAATCCGGTTTCCTTCCGTTTACTTCTTCCAGGGACATTTAAGATCCATAACGTGTTCCACAAGTCCTTATTGAAGAGGTTTGTCGAGCCAGTGGTTCCTATGGCTGCGCCTCCTGACCCTGTTTTGGTTGAGGGCAATCTGAAGTATGTGGTCGAGAAAATATTGGATTCTCGTTTTTCTAGACGGAAACTCCAGTATTTGGTTAAGTGGAGAGGTTATGGTCAGGAGGACAATTCTTGGGTGTTTGCTTCGGACATCCATGCTAGGAGACTAATCCGTGCCTATCACCGAGCTCATCCTGATCGGCCTGGTTGCACAAGTGAGGGTTCGGTGACCCCTCCTCAAGGGGGGGGTACTGTTGTGAATGTGCTAGAGATGGTTTCTGAGCAGAGGCTCCCTCTGGTGGTTACAGACAGTACTGAACCTTTCAGCGAGGAATGGCAATCTGGGTTCACTGACTGGACTGATATAAGGGAGGTTCCCTCCCATGATGGTCGCCGGTGATCAATTGTTCTTGTCTCAATTGTGGTTCCTGGTTCATTTGGAAGTTTGCTGGAGTCTTGCCTCACCTGCTGCTTTCAGATAAGATATTTTCTGCTTTTATTTTTGTGCTTGCTTTTTGTATAGTTTTCTGCACTTTTCTGGAGGTCAGCCGGGTCCCCTCCTGGGGCCTGTGCTCCTCTCAATTTATCTGTAGCCACTGTTATTTGTTCATTTGCTTTTTCCTGTTTTTTCAGTGGCTGCGGCTTTGTTTTGTTACACCAGAGATCTGATTTAGGTGGTAGAGATCGCGTGATCTCAGGTTTTTTGGCAATCAGAAGTGCTGGTATTTTTTAGGGTTTTTGTTGGATTGCAGTCAGAATTTTTTCCTGTACTTTTCTGTCTAGACAGATTGGGCCCCAACGTTTGCTCATTCTATTTTCTGTCTGTGTCCGTGCTATCTCCTTACTTATGTGAGCGGACGATTTCTTCATCATCTGATATCGGTTTTGATGAAGGAAAAGTATTTGTCCAGTTTGGGCCTCAGAAACCATCAGCTCCTATTAATCTGATGTTAGTGTGTGGTGACAGAATCCAGAACATGGAGACGTCCCCCAAACCGTGAATAACAACCGGGCTTCTCCTCCATAATGATGGGGAGTGGAGATGGCTCTGATCTTAGTCTTTACCCTAAGATGCTGCAGTTTACATCCATGGGCTCTGGGTGGTTAGAAAATGGAGGGGACTTTCTCTGCCTCCCATAAGACCCATGGGACAGGATTAATAATATTACGACAAGAGTACAAGGGTGGTGAGGCCAGGTCTCCTCATACATGATCCCTAATAAACACACCTTATGGTAGAGGTGAGCAGGCGCTTGCATGATCTCATTGAGGATAGCTACAACCTGTTTCCTAAAGTCTACAATATGAGGGCAATACCACAATAGGTGTATAAGATCTGCCATATCTTCTCCACCCCTATGGCAATGTGCAGGGTTAAACAGATGGATGGTCGGAACAAGGTCCAAGGTCAGGCAATGAAAAATCATCAAGCTAACCACTAGGCACAGAGAAAACCAACCATTCGGTCCCTGGCTGCTTACAATCTTTGACACTTTTCAAGGACAAGCTGTGAGTCGAGATAGTCAAGGAGTCCGAGGTCAGATGCTAGGAGGGTACATCATAAATACAGGGAAGAGACAAGGCGTAGTCAGGTAACGGTCCAAGGTTAAAATACCAGAAGGATAGCAGATCAGAACAAAGGGTTAAACGGATGGTCAGGTGTCTGCTTGCAGTATTTGCACGCATTCTAAAGTATCGCATACCCATCCATCTGGTTCTCGTCTTCCACTGCCCATTCCTAGCAGACAATTGACACACTTCTCCATGGATTTTATTACTGACCTACCGGTATCGGTAGGCAAGACTGTGGTTCTGGTGGTGGTGGATAGGTTCAGTAAAATAGTGCATTTCATTGCTTTATCGTCACTTCTGAATACCAGAACTCTTGCTCAGGTTTTTGTTTGAGATCGTTAAGCTTCACGGGGTTCCCTCTTATGTGGTGTCAAATCAGAGGACCCAATTTGTTTCTAAGTTCTGGAAGGCATTCTGTACTCGACTGAAGGTGCAGCTGTCCTTTTCCTCTGCTTTCCATCCTCAGTCCAATGGACAGACCGAGTGTACTAATCAAAATTTGGAGACTTACCTCAAGTGTTTTGTCTCCGAAAACCAGGAGGATTGGGCATCTTACTTACCATTGGTCAAGTTTGCTATAAATAATCATCGCCAAGAATCTATCAGCAGGTCACCAGTCTTTGGTGCATACGGTTTTCATCCACAGTTTGGTACATTTAGCGGGGGTGAGGGTTTGGGGGGTTCCTGAGGAGGAACGTTTTGCTTCGTCGCTCTCTTCAGTGGGGCGGGTGGCTGAGAGTATTTAGAGTCAGGGGAGATGGGTACAAACGTATGGATCACAGAAAACGCCCTCCAGGTCCGGGCCTAAGTGTGAATGACTTTGTGTGGTTGTCTACCAGGAATATCAAGTTGAAGATCCCTTCCTGGAAACTGGCATATACAGTAGGTTTATTGGCCCCTATAGAATAACCACCATCATTAACCCTTCAGCTTTTCGTCTTAAGTTATCCCAGGCTAATAAAATTCACAATGTGTTCCACAGTTCTCTGCTCAAGAAGTATGTTGAACCTGTTGAGTCCTCTCTCCTGCCGCCACCCCCAATCATTGCTGATGGTAATTTGGAGTTTCAGATTTCGAGGATTGTTGATTCTCGTCTTCGGCGTCTTTACTTGCAGTACTTGGTGCACGGGAAGGGTTATGGTCCAGAAGAGAGGATGTGGGTTTCAGCATAAGTAGTGAATGCCCCTAGACTGGTTCGTTCGTTCCACGCCTCTCATCCTGAGAAACTGGGTCCTGAGTGTCCAGAGGCCACTCGTAGAGGGGGTGAGGGGGTACTGTTACGGGTGTGTCAGGTGTGACAGACAGTCATCCTAGATCCAACTGTAGAATGTGTTTGCATTTAGCTCAAGCGCCTTCTTGATTTTTCTCTCCTAAAAATTTATCAGGGAGGGTCATAACATGTTCATAGAATCATAGAATGGTAGAGTTGGAAGGGACCTCCTGGGCCATCTGGTTCAACCCCCTGCTCAAAGCAGGATTCACTAATTCATCCCAGACAGATGTCTGCCCAGCCTCTGTTTGAAGACTTCCATTGAAGGAGAACTCACCACCCCTCGTGGCAGCCTGTTCCACTCATTGATCACCCTAAATGTCAAAAAGTTTTTTCTAATATCTAATCTGTGTCTCCTCCCATTCAGTTTCATCCCATTGCTTCTAGTCTTTCCTTGTGCAAATGAGAATAAAGATGATCCTTCTACAATGTGACAGCCCTTGAGATATTTGTAGACAGCTATTAAGTCTACTCTCAGTCTTCTCTTTTGCAAGCTAAACATTCTAGGAGAGAGACCACTTGTACATCAGAGAGTAATGATGTCATAGCCACTGCTGGCAGTGGATGGTTATAGGAACTATTCATAAAATTACTCCTACTGATTGCAGGGGACATCTCCCCCAACCCTGGTCCACCATCCACCAACCTCAACCCCTACCCTACCTCATATCGAAACCATAATAATCTTATTAATATTACTTGCACTCCCTCATCTCCTTCTTTCAATTGTGCCCGCTTGAATTCACGCTCTGTATGTAACAAGCTTCCCTTCCTGCACAACTACTTTCTGAACAACTCTCTTAATCTGTTGGCCCTCACTGAAACCTGGATTCAGGATTCTGACACTGTCTCCCCTGCTGCCATTTCCTAAGCCTGCTGCCATTCCCAGAGACCCACAAACAGACATGGTGGTGGGGTCGGCATACTCCTGTCCCCACAATGCACTTTCCAGGTCATCCCCCCAGTTCCATCATTCTCATTCCCTTCTTTTGAGGTCCACACCATCAGGCTCTTTCATCCCCTCTCCCTCAGAGTAGCGGTCATATATCGGCCCCCAGGCTCGCCCACCCAGTTCCTTGACCACTTCTCAGCCTGGCTGCCGCACTTTATGTCCTCAGAACTACCAACCCTTATCCTTGGAGACTTCAACATCCCCATTAACAGCCCTACTTCCACATCTGCATCTCAGCTTCTATCACTAACCACTTCTCTAGGCCTCTCACAGCTTTCAACCTCTGAGACACACAAGGATGGTAACACCCTTAACCTGGTCTTTGTCCGGCTCTATTCAATCTCCAACCTAAATAACTCACTGCTTCCACTCTCTGACCACAACATTCTCTCCTTCACGCTCACAAATCCTGGACCACCCCAACGCACTCCTACCTACCACACATTTAGAAATCTACAAGCCATTAACCCTCAGACACTTTCAGACTCCCTACATTCATCACTGTCCCCAATTTCCTCTTTTTCTTGTCCTGATCTGGCTGTTCATCACTACAATGACACTCTTAGAAGCACCCTTGAACAAGTAGCGCCGCTCACCCTCAGAACTTCCAAACACACAGTAAAACAGCCCTGGCTCACATTGCAAACTCAACTTCTCCAGGAGAAGCTCTAGGAGTGCTGAACACCTATGGAGGAAAACCTGCACACCAGAAGACTTCATCCACTTCAAATTTATGTTAAGAACTTATAATGCTGCCCTTCACCTCGCCAAACAGACCTACTTCACCACCCTGATCTCCTCACTAGCCAACAACCCCAAGAAACTTTTTGACACTTTTCACTCCCTCCTCTGGCCAAAAGCACAAGCCCCTATCACAGACATTTGTGCTGATGACCTGGCCTCCCACTTTATAGAAAAAATAAATAATATCCGTCACTAAATCTGCTCTCAACCATCAAGTGCTGTGACTCCCATCCCTCCCTGCATTTCCCCGGGCTCACTCTCCACATTTGATCCCATCACAGAAGAAGTCTCCAGACTCCTCTCTTCCTCTCGTTCGACTACATGCATTACCGACCCCATTCCCTCACATCTCCCAGTCTCTCCAGTTGTCACAACTCGCCTAACTACAATCTTTAATTTCTCACTCTCCTCTGGCATTTTCCCATCCTCCTTCAAACACTCCATCATTACTCCATTACTAAAGAAACCCACTCACGACCCTTCCTGCACAAACAACTACAGACCTGTCTCCAATCTCCCTTCATCTCTAAACTTTTGGAGCGCCTAGTCTACTCCCGCCTTATCCGTTACCTCTCCACTCACTCCCTCCTAGACCCTTCACAGTCCGGCTTCTGCCCCTACATTCGACTGAAACTGCACTCATCAAAGTGACCAATGACCTTCTGACAGCAAAACATAATGGTGACCACTCTCTGCTCATTCTTCTCGACCTTTCTGCAGCTTTCGACACGGTTGACCACCGTCTCCTACTGTCTAGGCTCCAGTCACTAGGTATTAAGGACTCTGTTCTCTCCTGGTTCTCTTCCTATCTTTCTGACCGCTCCTTCAGTGTTTTGTTCTCTGGCTCCACGTCATCTCCTCTTCCTCTCGCTGTCGGTGTACCCCAGGGCTCAGTCCTTGGCCCCCTTCTCTTCTCTCTCTACACAGCCCCAATCGGACAGACCATCAGCAGATTTGGCTTTCAGTACCATCTTTATGCTGATGACACACAACTATACACGTCATCCCCGATCTTACCACCGCTGTTCTACAGAACGCCAGTGACTGTCTGTCCGCAGTCTCCAACATCATGTCCGCTCTCTATCTGAAACTCAACCTTTCCAAAACTGAATTTCTTCTGCTCCCGCAATCTACTAACCTCCCTAAATTTGACATTTCCCTCTCCGTGGGTGGCACCATAATAACACCCTGGCAGCAGGCGCGCTGTCTGGGTGTTATGTTTGACACCAATCTCTCCTTCACATCCCATATCCAATCTCTTGCCCGCTCTTGCCACCTACAACTAAAGAACTTTTCTAGAATCCGCCCTTTTCTCACCATGGAAACAACAAAAACCCTCACTGTAGCATTGATCCACTCCCGCCTGGACTACTGCAACGTTCTATTACTTGGCCTCGCCGTTACTCGACTATCCCCTCTCCAGTCCATACTGAATGCAGCAGCCAGGGTCATCCATCTGGCTAATCGGTACTCGGACGCGTCTGCTCTTCGCCAGTCCTTACATTGGCTGCCCATTCATTATAGGATCCAATTCAAAGTACTTGTTCTCACCTACAAAGCTCTCCACAGTGCAGCACCCCCCCTACATCTCCTCCCTCATTTCTATCTATCACCTGCCCGTCCTCTCCACAGTGCAGCACCCCCCTACATCTCCTCCCTCATTTCTATCTATCGGCCTAACCGACTGCTGCGCTCTGCAAACGACTTTCGACTCACCTCTGCACTAATCAGTACCTCCCACTCCCGACTCCAAGACTTCTCCTGTGCTGCGCCAATCCTCTGGAATGCTCTACCCCAAGAAATTAGGACTATCCACAATTTTCATGGTTTCAGGCGCTCCCTCAAAACGCATTTGTTCAGAGCGGCCTATCACGTTCACTAATCAAAGTCATTCTAGGTGTAAGTGTGCGTGTGTAGCCCATTCACTATCTCCATCCATCCCTCACTCCCTCAAGATGGCTGGACCATCATTGTAAATACACCATTGTATATACAGACCTGTACTTTGTATGTCCCCCACCTCATTGTAGATTGTAAGCTCTCACGGGCAGGGTCGTCTTATTTTGCTTTAATTATTGTATTGTTAACGTTGTTACATATGACTTGTGTTTTGAAACTGTTAAACTGTAAAGCGCTGCGGAATATGTTGGCGCTATATAAATAAAGATTATTAATATATTATTATAAAATTAATTATCTGACCTTGCAACTGATATTGTGATGACTCCAGACACTGGCATTCCTTAGCCTGATCCTGAGTCATCTGTGTCAAATTTGTCACCTTGTCACTAAGCATGTGATCACAGGATCCATACTGGCGAAAAAGAAAAATGTATTGGCCAGACGTAATGTGACACTGAGTCACTTCTCAAGGACAAGCTGTGAGCCTGGATAGTCAATGAGTCTGAGGTAAAAAGCCATGAGGATAGCAGATCAAAGGGTTAAACAGATGGATGGTCAGAACGAGGTGTAAAGTCAAGCAATCAAAGATCATCAACCATTACACTAGGCAAAGTGAAAACCAACCACACTTAACTGAAGCTACATCGGGCAGAAGTCTGGAAGTAACAGCCCAGCTAAGTAGCCGGGCGATCACCTGGGACAATGAACACCTGCAGACAGCCAGCACCTCGCAGTCTCAAATTTGACGGCCAAGCTGTCAATCAAAACACTGAGACTGGACATTGTGCTGTCAATCAAAGTACTGACAGCTTCAGCATGCCCTATACCGGATTGGACGACTGTGCCCCCACTCCTTAGACTTTGAAGACTGAAAAAGTGTGCCATGTGGTGTTCAGAATTAGGCAAAAGATTAGGTAAGGGTGTTGAAAAAATAAGCATGTCTTGGTCGACCGCTGTAGGCCGAGCCGGGTATGTCAAAGACTATGGTATCTGGGTATCTCGCAGACGACATGTGATGTTGATGAATGTTTCTCTTTGCTTCTGTAATTCAGTGGAAATTCTGAGAAGATGGAAACTATAGCATAGAGTTTAACAATCTTAAACATCTAGCTATGAAGAATACTGTGTCTCGGTCCTCGCAATTTAGGAGTCTGGCGAAGAATGGTCTGGAGGTTATTACCAGAGGAGGTGGTTTGGTGGGCAACCATTAGCACATTCCACAGCAAAAGCGAAGGAGAAAGGTGCAACAGGAAATAATTCCTTGAGCCATTTCTCGAAAAATTTGTCAGGGCGCTGCCTTTTGCGTTTTCCGAAAGTCTAATAATGTGGAGAATGTTTTGGCAGAGACAAATCTTTAAGTTAAATGCCTTTTGTTCCCAATGCTCTGATTCCACTGTGAGGTCCCATATAGCATTAGGCATCCCTTCTTTGAGGTCATCTAGAGCTGATTCTCGATCCTCCAGCTCCGACACCATGTATCTCAGCTTCTGCATATTGTGTCTGTGAAGGATGCGGTCAATTTTGACTTCCCAGTACTAAAATGCTATAGGAATCTTTGGACATCTGCTTCAGGATCGGTTCAACCTCCTCCATCTGTTCCTCTAGGGGTGCCTGGTCTTGTTCTTCACTGAATCTGATGGTGGGTGTAGGCGAGCCAGGTTGCTTGCCCCTTCTTGAGTGTGATGGGAAAAATCTTTCAGTCTTTCAGCAGCAGAACTTCTGGTTGGGCTCATCGTGTCCGGTGTGTAGCTCATGGAATTTGGTATGCTTTGGAAAAATGATATGTAAAAAATTCAATCCTCAGCAAGATAGGGAATCGCGGGAGTTAGGAAGGATGACACAGTGAGAAGTTAACAAATATCAAAAGACTGACCATCACTTACTACCATAAATCAGGTGTGGACAGGTGCTTATTAAGAGTAGCCATCTCCATATGTAACCAAAAAATAAAGTAGCACTCTGTAGCTCTATGGCATGCGAACATGAAATATATGAAATTTGGATTGCATTACTGCTCTAGAATAGGAAAAATTGGGAATACTTAGCCCATAAATTAGCCAATTCAAATGTACTGTTTAATTACAGCAGGATCCTACCTTCCCATATAAATGTGGGCTATTAGCCCATGAAGGGAGTCTCAATAGGATAGGTCCCAGCAACGAGAATCGCCTTATCGCGGCTGCCGGGTACAAATGTATATATATACAAATTTATGCACTACGTATTCTCACTTTTCATATTTTCTAGTGCAGTAATGCAATTCAGATTTCTACTGAATGCTACTTTATTTTGTTAGTTATTCACTGAGAAGTTAGCAAAACATAACGTTAACTGTTATGATTTGGTAGCTGAGGAGAGCAGGCAAAAACGGCAATACACCAGAGAAGTTGGAATCTACTGGTTTTGCAGTACCTGATTAACCACCACAACTAAAGGCAGCCAAATGGAGCGTTCCTACGTTGGTCCTAGACGCCTCGTCACAGCCTGAGAGGTTAACTACACCTAAAGATAGAAAGAGGAAAGCTATCTGCCCCGGAGCAGATCCCCAAAGAACATAGGAAGCCCCCAAACATGTAATGGCGGTTAGAAAAGAGGAAAATACAGACAGACAGAAAATAGTAAGAGCAAACGTTGGGGCCCAATCTGCCTAGAAAGAAAAAGGACAGGAAGGACACTTACTGCAATCCAAAAAACCTAAAAAATACCAACTCTACTAATTGCAAAAACACCTGAGATCACACGACCTCTACCACCTAAATTAGTTCTCTGGTGTAACAAAACTAAGCCGCAGCCACTGAAAAAACTGGAAAAGGCAAATGAACAAATAACAGTGGCTCAGATAAACTGAGAGGAGCACAAGCCCCTGGAAGGGACCTGGCTGACCTCCACAGAAGTGCAGGGAACAATGCAAAAAGCAAGCACAAAAAATAAAAACAGAAAATATCTTATCTGAGAGCAGGAGAAGAGGCAAGACTCAGCAAGCTTCCAAGTGAACCAGGAACCACAGTTGAGACAAGAACAATTGATCACCGGCAACCATGATGGGAGGGAACCTCCCTTATATAAGACCAGTCAGTAACTCCTGATTGCCAATCCTCATTGAATGGTTCAGTACTGTTTGTAACCACCAGAGGGAGCTTCTGCTCAGAATTAATTTCTAACACATTCCAACAGTACCCCCCCTTGAGGAGGGTCACCGAACCCTCATTTGGGCAACCAGGTCGGTCAGGATGAGCTCTGTGATACGAAACGGATCAGTCTCCTAGCATGGATGTCCGAAGCAAACACCCAAGAATTGTCCTCCTGACCATAACCTCTCCACTTAACCAAATACTGGAGTTTCCGTCTAGAAAAACGAGAATCCAATATTTTCTCAACCACATACTCCAGATTGCCCTCAACCAAAACAGGGTCAGGAGGCGCAGCCATAGGAACCACTGGCTCGACAAACCTCTTCAATAAGGACTTGTGGAACACGTTATGGATCTTAAATGTCCCTGGAAGAAGTAAACGAAAGGAAACAGGATAAGAATCTCCATGATCTTTAAGGTCCAATGAACCTAGGCTTAAACTTAGGAGATGCAACTCTCATAGGGATATTTCTTGAGGACAACCAGACCAAGTCCCCACTTCAAACCGAGGACCATCAGTCCTATGCCGGTTGGCAAACCGCTGGGCCCTCTCCTGAGAGAGGGACAACCTCTCCACTACCTGGTCCCAAATCTGCTGCATACGCTCCACAACAGAGTCAACACCTGGACAGACAGAAGCCTCCGTCTGTCCCGAAGAAAATCGAGGTGAAACCCAAAATTGCAGAAAAATGGAGACATCAAAGTGGCAGAGCTAGCCCTATTATTAAGAGCAAACTCAGCCAAAGGCAAAAAAGAGACCCAGTCATCTTGATCAGCAGACACAAAGCATCTCAGATAAGTCTCCAATGTCTGGTTTGTTCTCTCAGTTTGTCCACTGGTCTGAGGATGAAAAGCCGAGGAGAAAGACATTGAACACCAAGTTTAGAACAAAAAGTCCTCCAAAATCTGGAAACAAACTGGACTCCTCTGTCAGACACAATGTTCTCAGGAATGCCGTGTAACCGAACCACGTGCTGAAGGAACAAAGGCACCAATTCGGAGGAGGAAGGCAACTTAGGTAATGGCACAAATGTATCATTTTGGAAAACCTATCACAAATCACCCAGATAACGGTCATTCTCTGAGAAACAGGGAGGTCGGAAATAAAATCCATAGAGATATGGGTCCATGGTCTCTTGGGCACAGGCAATGGCATCAACAAACCACTAGAGCGAGAGCAAGGCTTGGAGCGAGAGCAAGTCCCGCAGGACTGCACAAATTCCCTGACGTCACGAGACAAAGTAGGCCACCAAAAGGACTGACTAACCAAGTCTCTGGTACCAAAAATTCCGGGATGACCGGCCAACGCGGAACAATGAATTCAGACATCACACTCTTTTTCCACGGTCTGGGGCAAACAATTTCCCAATAGGGCAGCGCTCGGGTTTATCCTCCTGACACCCTTCCAGAGCCAGTCTCAAATTGGGCGAGATGGCGGAAAGAACTACACCCTCTTTCAAAATAACAGCAGATCAGATAACTCAGGAGAGTCCGCAAGGAAACTCCTCGAGAGGGCATCCGCCTTAACATTCTTAGTGCCAGGAAGAAAGGAAACCACAAAATTAAAACGTGTGAAAACAAGGCCACCTGGCCTGTCTAGGATTAAGTCGCTTGGCTGATTCCAGATAAACCAGATTCTTATGGTCCGTGAGGACCACCACCTGATGTTTGGCCCCTCCAGCCAATGTCTCCACTCTTCAAAAGCCCCCTTCATGCCAATAACTCCCGATTACCCACGTCATAATTACGTTCAGTTGGAGAAAATTTTCGAGGAAAAAGGCACAGGGTTAAATTTTAGAGGTCTCTGGATCTCTTTGGGACAAAACGGCACCTGCCCCAATTTCAGAGGCATCAACCTCCACCTGAAATGGCAGAAAACATCAGGCTGCCATAGAAAAGGAGCAGAAGTGAATCTCTGCTTACAGTCATGGCCAAAAGTTTTGAGAATGACACAAAAAATTAATTTTTACAAAGTCTACTGCTTCACTTTTTCTAATGGCAATTGCATATACTCCAGAATGTTATAAAGCGTGATCAGCTTAACAGCAATTGCTTGCAAAGTTAATATTTGGCTAGAAAATGAACTTTATCCCCAAAAACAATTTCAACATCATTGCAGCCCTGCCTTAAAAGGACCAGCTAACCTCTTTTCAGTGATTGCTCCATTAACACAGGTGTGGGTGTTGATGAGGACATGGTGGAGATCACTCTGTCATGACTAAGTAAGAATGACACATGGAACTTTAAAAGGAGGTGGTGCTTGGCATCATTGTTTCTCTTCTGTTAACCAAGGTTATCTCAAAGAAACACGTGCAGTCATCATTGCAAGCACAAAAATGGCCTAAAAAGGGAAGAGTATCGCAGCTAGAAAGATTGCACCTCAGTCAACAATCTATCGCATCATCAAGAACTTCAAGGAGAGAGGTTCCATTGTTGCCAAAAAGGCTCCAGGGCGCCCAAGAAAGACCATCAAGGCCAGGACCGTCTCTTAAAAGTGTTTCAGCTGCGGGATCGGGCTACCAGCATTGCAGAGCTTGCTCAGAATGGGCAGCAGGCAGGTGTGAGTGCATCTGCACGCACTGTGAGGCGGAGACTCTTGGAGCAATGTCTGGTCTCAAGGAGGGCAGCAAAGAAGCCACTTCTCTCCAGAAAAAA
>JARQOD010000184.1:0-159710 GCA_033576555.1 Oophaga sylvatica | reverse complement strand
AACTGTCACTCTGATATGCTCTCTGTCCTCATTTTCTGCTCAGGCTTTCGTTGATTCTGGAGCAGCTATTAACCTGATGGATTATGATTTTGCTAAACGTTGTGGGTTTCCCTTGATACCCCTACAGAAGTCTATTCCTTTACTGGGGATCGATTCTACCCCTTTGGCTGAGAATAAACCCAGTTTTCTACTCAGGTGATAATGAGGGTTGAACCTGATCACCAGGAGTGCTGCAAATTTTTGGTTCTATATAATCTGCATGACATTATCGTGCTGGGTTTCCCTTGGTTACAGTCTCATAATCCTGTTTTGGATTGGAAATCTGTGTCTGTAACCAGTTGGGGCTGCCAATGTGTTAATACCAACACTCCTGTTTTTTCTGCCTCCCCCCAGGCTGAGGATGTTCCTGACTTTTTGTTTGATTTTTCTGATGTGTTTAGCGAAAGTAAATCTGCATCCTTACCTCCCCATAGGAGCTATGACTGCGCTATTGAATTAGTGCCAGGTAGTAAATTCCCTAAAGGTCGCCTTTTTAACTTGTCTGTACCTGAACATGACGCTATGCGGTCTTATATCAAGGAATCATTGGAGAAGGGTCATATCAGACCATCCTCTTCACCCTTAGGTGCCGGTTTTTTCTTTGTGGCCAAAAAAGATGGTTCATTAAGGCCGTGTATTGATTATCGTCTCTTGAACAATATTACTGTGAAATATCAATACCCGTTACCCTTGATTTCTGACCTGTTTTCCAGGGTGAAAAACGCTACTTGGTTTACCAAGCTTGACCTCAGGGGGGCGTATAACCTTATTCGCATTAAGCACGGGGATGAATGGAAGACGGCATTTAACACCCCTGAAGGGCATTTTGAGTACCTTGTGATGCCCTTTGGGCTCACTAATGCTCCTTCCGTCTTCCAGTCCTTCATGAATGACATTTTCAGGGATTTTGTGGACAAGTTTCTGATTGTTTATTTGGATGATATCTTGATTTTTTCTAATGACTGGGACTCTCATGTGAAACATGTTCGAACTGTATTCCAGATTTTGAGAGAGAATGCTCTGTATGTGAAGGGATCAAAGTGTCTTTTTGGCGTACAGAGGATCTCATTTCTGGGATTCATTTTGTCCCCATCTGTTATTGAAATGGACCGGTCAAGGTTCAGGCCATCTGTGATTGGGTCCAACCTACTTCATTAAAGGCTCTTCAGAGATTTTTGGGTTTTGCCAATTTTTATCGTAAATTTATTGGTAATTTCTCGGTTATTGTTAAACCATTAACTGATTTGACCAGAAAGGGTTCTGATGTGGTGAATTGGCCTCCTGAGGCAGTCTCTGCGTTTCAGGAACTTAAGCAGAGATTCACTTCTGCTCCTGTTCTACGGCAGCCTGATGTTTCTCTGCCATTTCAGGTGGAGGTTGATGCCTCTGAAATTGGGGCAGGTGCCGTTTTGTCCCAAAAAGATCCAGAGACCTCTAAAAGTAACCCTTATGCCTTTTTCTCTCGAAAATTTTCTCCTACTGAACGTAATTATGACGTGGGTAATCGGGAGTTATTGGCCATGAAGTGGGTTTTGAAGAGTGGAGACATTGGCTGGAGGGAGCCAAACATCAGGTGGTGGTCCTTACGGACCATAAGAATCTGGTCTATCTGGAATCTGCCAAGCGACTCAATCCTAGACAGGCCAGGTGGGCCTTGTTTTTCACACGTTTTAATTTTGTGGTTTCCTTTCTTCCTGGCACTAAGAATGTTAAGGCGGATGCCCTCTCGAGGAGTTTCCTTGCGGAGTCTCCTGAGCTATCTGATCCCTCTGTTATTTTGAAGGAGGGTGTAGTTCTTTCCGCCATCTCGCCCAATTTGAGACTTGCTCTGGGAGGGTGGTCAGGAGGATAGGCCCGAGCGCTGCCCTGTTGGAAAATTGTTTGTCCCGGACCAATGGAAAAAGAGTGTGATGTCTGAGATTCATTGTTCCGCATTGGCTGGGCATTCCGGAATTTTTGGTACCAGAGACTTGGTTAGTCGGTCCTTTTGGTGGCCTACCTTGTCTCGCGATGTCAGGGAATTTGTGCAGTCCTGCGGGACTTGCTCTCGCTCCAAGCCTTGCTCTCGCTCTAGTGGTTTGTTGATGCCATTGCCTGTGCCCAAGAGACCATGGACCCATATCTCTATGGATTTCATTTCCGATCTTCCTGTTTCTCAGCGAATGACCACCATCTGGGTAATTTGTGATAGGTTTTCCAAAATGATACATCTTGTGCCATTACCTAAGTTGCCTTCCTCCTCTGAATTGGTGCCGTTGTTCCTTCAGCACGTGGTTCGTTTACACGGCATTCCTGAGAACATTGTGTCTGACAGAGAAATCCAGTTTGTTTCCAGATTTTGGAGGACTTTTTGTTCTAAACTGGGTGTTAAATTGTTTTCTCCTCGGCATTTCATCCTTAGACCAATGGTCAAACTGAGAGAACAAACCAGACATTGGAGACTTATCTAAGATGCTTTGTGTCTGCTGATCAGGATGACTGGGTCTCTTTTTTGCCTTTGGCTGAGTTTGCTCTTAATAATAGGGCTAGCTCTGCCACTTTGATGTCTCCGTTTTTCTGTAATTCTGGGTTTCACCCTCGATTTTCTTCAGGACAGACGGAGGCTTCTGTCTGTCCAGGTGTTGACTCTGTTGTTGAGCGTATGCAGCAGATTTGGGACCAGGTAGTGGAGAGGTTGTCCCTCTCTCAGGAGAAGGCCCAGCGGTTTGCTAACCGGCATAGGACTGATGGTCCTCGGTTTAAAGTTGGGGACTTGGTCTGGTTGTCCTCAAAGAATATTCCTATGAGAGTAGCATCTCCTAAATTTAAGCCTAGGTTCATTGGACCTTATAGGATCATGGAGATTATTAATCCTGTTTCTTTTCGTTTGCTTCTTCCAGGGACATTTAAGATCCATAACGTGTTCCACAAGTCCTTGTTGAAGAGGTTTGTTGAGCCAGTGGTTCCTGCTGCTGTGCCTCCTGACCCTGTTTTGGTTGAGGGCAATCTGGAGTATGTGGTTGAGAAAATATTGGATTCTCGTTTTTCTAGACGAAGACTCCAGTATTTGGTTAAATGGAGAGGTTATGGTCAGGAAGACAATTCTTGGGTGTTTGCTTCGGACATCCATGCTAGGAGACTTATCCGTGCGTATCATAGAACTCATCCTGACCGACCTGGTTGCTCAAATGAGGGTTCGGTGACCCCTCCTCAAGGGGGGGGTACTGTTGTGAATGGGTTTGAGATGAGTTCTGAGCAGAGGCTCCCTCTGGTGGTTACAAGCGGTACTAGTGAGGATTGTGAGGACTGGGAATCAGGTGTTACTGATTGGTCTTATATAAGGGAGTCATTTTCCCATCAGGGTTGCCGGTGATCAATTGTTCTCGTCTGAATCCTTCTTTCCAGTTTCCCTTGTAGCCTGCTGTGTCGTGTCTGCATCTCCTGCTATCAGATAAGACAATTTCTTATTTTGTGTTTTTGCTATATTTTTGCATTTTGTCCTGCACTTCTGTGGGGGCCTTCAGGGTCCCCTCCGGGGGCTTTTGCCCTCTCAGTTTAGTCCAGCCACTGTGTTTTGTACTTTTGCTTTTTCCAGTTTTTTTTCAGTGGCTGCTGTTTGTTTTTGTTACACCAGAGAACTAATTTAGGTGGTAGAGGTCGTGTGATCTCAGGTGATTTTGAAATTAGTAGAGTTGGTGTTTTTTCAGGGTTTTCTGAGATTGCAGTAAGTACCCTTCCTATCCTTTTCTATTTAGATAGTTTGGGCCCCAGCGTTTGCTCATACTATTTTCTTTCTGTGTCAGTATTTCCTCTTGTCTAACCGCCATTACATGTTTGGGGGCTTTCTATTATCTTTGGGGTTCTGCTCCGGGGCAGATAGCTTTCCTATTTCTATCTTTAGGTGTAGTTAGTTTCTCAGGCTGTGACGAGGCGTCTAGGACCAACGTAGGAACGCTCCACGGCTGCCTCTAGTTGCGGTGGTTAGTCAGGGTACTGCAATCTCATAGATTCCAACTGCTCTGGTGTATTTCCTTTTTTACCTGCACTCCTCAGCTACCGTAACATAACAGTTCCTACGTTGGTCCTAGACGCCTCGTCACAGCCTGAGAGGTTAACTACACCTAAAGATAGAAAGAGGAAAGCTATCTGCCCCGGAGCAGATCCCCAAAGAACATAGGAAGCCCCCAAACATGTAATGGCGGTTAGACAAGAGGAAATACAGACACAGACAGAAAATAGTAAGAGCAAACGTTGGGGCCCAATATGCCTAGAAAGAAAAAGGATAGGAAGGACACTTACTGCAATCCAAAAAACCCTAAAAAATACCAACTCTACTAATTGCAAAAACACCTGAGATCACACGACCTCTACCACCTAAATTAGTTCTCTGGTGTAACAAAACTAAGCCGCAGCCACTGAAAAAACTGGAAAAGGCAAATGAACAAATAACAGTGGCTCAGATAAACTGAGAGGAGCACAAGCCCCCGGATGGGACCTGGCTGACCTCCACAGAAGTGCAGGGAACAATGCAAAAAGCAAGCACAAAAATAAAAACAGAAAATATCTTATCTGAGAGCAGGAGAAGAGGCACGATTCAGCAAGCTTCCAAGTGAACCAGGAACCACAGTTGAGACAAGAACAATTGATCACCGGCAACCATGATGGGAGGGAACCTCCCTTATATAAGACCAGTCAGTAACTCCTGATTGCCAATCCTCATTGAATGGTTCAGTACTGTTTGTAACCACCAGAGGGAGCTTCTGCTCAGAATTAATTTCTAACACATTCACAACAGTTAACCTATCAGTGATGATGTAGCCACATCTCTTGTAACGGGAATTTATTAATTATTTGGAATTAATAATTTAATTATTACATTTAATGTAATGTATAATTTGATATACTTAAAATTAATTTTATACTTTTATTCACAAAATATACCAAAAAAGAACTTTAAGCAGATAAGCCCAACTTTTGCAGTATTGGATCACAAAGTGAAATGATAGATGGAGAGTGGCATATAACAAGCAGAATATGCCCACTTCAGTACTGCGCAGTCACTTGGGGCAGGTTACTTCTTGTTCCGGTTTAACTGTAGCCAGGTAGTAGCTCCCCTGGATAAATTAAAATTTTAGAAGGAAGGTATGTGTCACCAAGGTGTCTGGCCTTGGTGATGTAGGTCTCGGAATGAAGACTCTAGTAGCGGCAGGTTACAGGGAGGTTTTTATGGTTGGATCGAATTTTGAGTCCGGGATTTAACAGTGGCCACAGAGCCTAGTGGGAATGATCGCCCCCATAACTCCAATCAGGTATTGCAGCTTTTATAAATAGCTGCTAAATTGGCTCAGATGGGTGTGGTGTTGGAGAGGCAGTCAGTCTTGTTGCTGATCCAAGTGAGTGAGGAGCAAGGCCTTGTCTCTGCTAGGGTGAGAGACCGTGTGCGTAATTTGCCTTCTGAAATAAGGGACTGTGTTTTCCTTTATTAATTTCTTTTGAATACTGTGAAGCAATGGAATGAAACTGAAAGGTATAAGATACAGATTAGATATTAGAAAATAAATTTTCACAGTGAAGGTGAACAATGAGTGGAACAGGCTGCCACGAGAGGTGGTGAGTTCTCCTTCAATGGAGGTCTTCACATAGAGGCTGGACAAATATCTGTCTGGAATGATTTAGTGACTCCTGCATTGAGCAGGGGGCAATGACCCTGGGGGTCGCTTCCAGCTCTAACAATCTATGACTTTGTGAATGTTTATGACACTTAACAAACCTTACCTTGTATGACAAGAACCCATTGCCTGTGTATACCTGAAGTGCTGCCAGAAAGCGAGCAATCCATACATTATCTATATACACACGTGATCAAAATTGTGGGAAAATTTTGTTAAAGTAAGAAAAACCCACAATAGTCACTGAAATAACTTGAAACCGACAAATGTAATTTTCAATTTAAATTTACTGAATATCAATAAGAATCGGACTTCGCTTGTGAATTTGGAAAAGGTTTTGAAAAGGTGACTATCATGCAGCTGCAATGCAGGTATGTGCAGACTCCACTAGATGGCAATAGAGTGGAGGAAGGACTGCACACTCCCAGGGCAGGCCTGCAATGCAGCAGTGCAAACTACCACTAGGTGGCAGCAGAATAGTCAGACAAGCCGAGTCGATAACAGACGAAGAGCGTAGTACAAAAGTGGAGGAGCAAAAGTGAAGCCAGAGGCATGCCAGAAGGTCAGAGCCGAACGAGAGCGGGTGAGCCAAGGACAAAAGACAGAAGGAGGTCCGGATACAAGCCAAGTCACAACCAGGGAGTAACACACACTTACAGGGAAAACACTGAGTCAGGATGGGAATAAGGGAAACAGATACACGGGTTCAGACAGTAAACGCAGCAGGACAAATCAGAGCAAACGGAGTCAACTACAGCAGCCGTAGGTGAGACTATAACTGACAAAGCCTGCAGGAAGCAGTGGCAATAAATAGTCAACCTGAACTTAGACAGAGGCTGAGAAAGGTTAACCCCTGACATGACCAGACCGGGTATAAAAGGAAAAACCCAGTCTGGATTATGACAGTGACGCTACAATGAGTCCTCTGTCTGCCGACAATAACACGTCCTAAGACCATAGATGTGTGGGGGCTTCTTATCCATGGAGGGGCACACTCAAAAATATACCGGAGAACACGGCCATGAATAAACCTCCTACAAGAATAATTTCTCCCATCATCCAGGGGAATGTGGTGAAGAACAATGCATCACCATGACAGATCGCATGAGATTGTCCACTTGCTCCAATAGGAACAGGAAATAGATAGAGAAGCCCTCACTCCCCAATGTTTTCCTGTTCCTATCAGGTAGAGAGGTAATTTGTATCATAGGGCTTGGGCTGGCATTAGACTTAATCTCAATTAGTCAGATAGTTTAGGATTGACTAGCCCAACCAAATCCCCAATTGAAGAGCTGCATCTCTGCGGGTCAGATGCATCCTATCCAGTGCTTGCAGTCTGTGCTTCAGGATGGCTATACGTTCACTAGAGAGGTGCTTCTTGCACCAACCCTCCTGTTGTGTCTCCACTCTGTGGTGTTTCCCATCACGTAGGTGCCACTTAGAAGTTGCCTGGCAGGATCACATGATGTCACGCTGTCTAATGATATGTATACAATGTCAGTAAACTATTAATACAGGAACAACACTCTATACAACAACTAGTATAGCAACATCAGCATGTAAGTATAGAATAGATTTACCTGACACGATATCTGCTGAACTCAGGGTTAATCTTGAGGACTTGATGAGCTGAAACAGGAAAGAGGTGGACCGGGATCTAACCTGACCCTAAACTGGGGTCCTAACTAATCCCTCACCTTGGAGGTACTGATAATGGTTCAGAGGTCCAAGTCTCCAACCTAACCCTGTCTCCTATCAGACCCTGAACCCTGTAATCAGTCCTAAGAAGGATCCTGACTACCACCAAAGGGATATGGGCTGATCTTAGCTAAATACACAGATTAGACATATAAGACAGACAGGATAACACTCGCTTGCATACACACTCAAACACCAAAGGAACATAAATGGTATGGGAAATAAACTCTAACCAAGTTGAGCTTAGAACAACTAAGGAGCTCACAACTAAAGTCTATACAGATTCATTCCTATCTGTGGTCTGCATGAAGGTTTCACTGGCAACTCCCCAAGCAGACAACCAGAAATTTAAAGGAGACCAATCAACAAATAATCAATTGCAGCTGGGAGAAACTGCACCCAGTCCCAGCACCGAGCACAGACAGAATTAACTCTCTAGCTGCCAAACACAAAGAAACAGCAGCTCAGCTGTGAGAAGTCAAAATGTGCAACCGCGACGATCTTCGTGGCAATGCACACATGACAGTACCCCCCCTTCTACGAGGGGCCTCCGGACCCTCAGGGCCAGGCCTGCCCGGGTGAGTTCTGTGGAAGGTCCGAACCAAACGATCTGCGTTAACATCAGACGCAGGGACCCACGTCCTCTCCTCTGGACCATACCCCTTCCAATGCACCAAGTACTGAAGGGACCGGCGATTCAGACGTGAGTCAATGATCTTTGATACTTGAAATTCCAAGTTACCATTGACCAACACAGGAGGAGGAGGTAGAGGTGACGGTATGACTGGTGCCACATACCTTTTAAGTAATGACTTGTGGAACACATTATGAATTTTAAACGTAGGAGGGAGGTCCAGACGAAATGCCACAGGATTAATTATGGAACTGATCCTGTACGGCCCGATGAATCTGGGACCCAGTTTCCAGGAGGGCACTTTAAGTTTTATATTCCTGGTAGACAACCATACCAGATCGTTCACATTCAGATCTGGACCAGAAACTCTCCTCCTATCAGCCATACGTTTGTAACGGTTCCCCATCGCACTCAGATTATTCAATACACCTCTCCACACAGAAGCAAGTGACGACGAGAAACGCTCCTCCTCAGGAACCCCAGAAGGGCCCCCCCCATTGAAAGTACAAAACTGGGGATGAAAACCATATGCCCCAAAAAACGGGGACTTACCAGTGGACTCGCTCCGCCTGTTGTTAAGAGCGAACTCTGCCAGAGGCAAGAAAGATGACCAGTCCTCTTGGTTCTCTGAGACAAAACACCGGAGATATGTCTCTAAGCTCTGATTCAGACGCTCTGTCTGACCATTGGTCTGCGGATGAAAAGCCGAGGAAAATGACAATTGCATCCCCCGACGTAAACAAAATGCCCTCCAAAATTTGGACACAAACTGAGACCCCCTATCTGACACCACATCAGAAGGCAACCCATGAAGTCTAACGATCTCCCTAATGAACACCTGCGCCAGAGTTTTAGCATTAGGGAGTGCAGGAAGAGCAACGAAATGTGCCATCTTACTGAACCTGTCAACAACCACCAGTATGACAGTATTCCCTGACGACGGAGGAAGGTCCGTAATGAAGTCCATAGATAAATGAGTCCATGGACTCTCCGAAAGTTTCAAGGGTAAAAGGGTCCCAGACGGACGGGTATGAGGGGTTTTAGAGCGAGCACACACCCCACATGACGCGACAAAAGTTATAACATCTTTATTAGCATTAGGCCACCAAAACCGGCGAGAAAGGAGATCTAAAGTAGCCTTACTCCCTGGATGTCCTGCTAGAGCAGAATTATGATGTGCCTCAATAACCTTTTGTCTCAACAGATTTGGGACAAACAGTCTCCCTGGAGGTCCTGCAGGGGCGTCCCCCTGAGCCTCTAACACCTCCTCCTCAAGCTCAGAAAATACAACCGACACTACCACCCCCTCCTGAAGGATAGGACTCTGGTCATCTGTTTTCCCGGCCCCTGGGAAACTGCGAGACAAGGCATCAGCCTTTACATTCTTAGACCCGGGCGATAAGTGACGACAAAATTAAACCTGGTAAAAAAACAACGACCATCGAGCTTGTCTGGAATTCAGACGCTTAGCGGATTCCAAATACAACAGGTTCTTGTGATCAGTAATAACGGTAACCGGGTGGACTGCCCCCTCCAAAAAGTGACGCCATTCTTCAAAAGCTAACTTAATGGCCAAAAGTTCCCTATTGCCGATATCATAATTCCTTTCGGCGGACGACAATTTCTTAGAAAAGAAAGCGCACGGATGCCATTTACCAGGGGACGGACCCTGGGACAATATAGCACCCACCCCTACGTCAGACGCATCCACCTCCACAATGAACGGCTGAGATGCATCTGGTTGGATGAGAACGGGTGCCGAAGCAAAACATTTCTTCAAAGAGGAAAAGGCTTGGCAAGCTTTGTCCGACCATTTAGAAAAATCCGTCCCTTTTCTTGTCATGTCAGTGAGAGGTTTGACGACAGATGAGAAATTACAAATAAATTTCCGGTAGTAGTTAGCAAACCCCAAAAAACGCTGCAGAGCCTTAAGATCCCCTGGCTGATCCCATTCAAGCACTGCTCTCACCTTTTCAGGGTCCATACGGAAACCGGAGGCTGACACCAAAAAACCCAAAAACTGAAGTTCCTGTACGGCAAATACACACTTCTCCAGTTTGGCGTATAATTTATTTTCTCGCAAGATCTGCAACACCTGTCTCACATGCTCCTGATGAGACACAAGATCTGGCGAGTAAATTAAAATGTCGTCCAAATATACAACCACAAACAGCCCCACAAGGTGACGAAAAATGTCATTAACAAAATGTTGGAATACTGCTGGTGCAGTAGTCAGACCAAAAGGCATGACTAGGTTCTCATAATGTCCCTCCGGCGTGTTAAACGCCGTTTTCCACTCATCCCCCTCTTTTATCCTAATCAGATTATACGCCCCCCTGAGATCCAATTTAGAAAACCATTTGGCGCCAACAATTTGATTGAAGAGATCAGGAATCAGAGGGAGTGGATACGGATCTCGAACAGTAATCCGATTAAGTTCGCGGAAATCCAAGCAAGGGCGTAGGCCTCCATCTTTCTTCTTCACAAAGAAGAACCCCGCGGCTACTGGGGAAGATGAAGGTCTAATATGCCCTTTGGCCAGACTTTCAGAAATATAATCTTTCATAGCCTGCCTCTCAGGACCAGAAAGATTATACAACCTAGCTTTAGGCAACTTAGCATCAGGAAGGAGATTAATAGAGCAGTCATACACGCGATGAGGAGGCAACTCCTGACACCCCTCCTCAGAGAAAACATCCCCAAAATCCTCCAAAAAAGGAGGCAATGTACTAGGCACGACCGCACTGATGACTGTGTTCATGCAGTTGCTTTTGCAAAACTCACCCCATTGGCTTATTTCTCTGGACTGCCAATTAATCACAGGGTTATGTTTAACCAACCAAGGAAGTCCCAACACAATGGGAGTAGGTAGACCCTCCAACACATAACAAGATAATTGTTCCCTATGTATTGCCCCTACCCGAAGGTCAATGTTATGAACCTCATGAACAAAGCTACCTTGGCCGAGAGGCCTGGCGTCAATGGAGAATATAGGGATCGGTTTGACCAATACACTCAGATGCATACCTTGAGCCTGAGCAAACTGAGCGTCAACCAGATTAGCCCCGGAACCACTATCAAGAAGAACAGACAATCTCTCCACTCTCGTACCAACTACCACCTCCACTGGTACAAGGAACTGAGAAGAACTGGCGGATGAAATACATACTCCCAGGTTGTCGTCCACCACACAACCTGGGATTAACAGTTTTCCGGCGACTTTTGGCTCCACAAGGCATGGGATGGACATTCTCCAACAAAATGTCCCTCTTTCCCGCAGAAAAAACATCTTCTAGTCCTGCGGCGTACCGCCAATCCCCTCCTACGAAATGATGTCCCTCCCAACTGCATAGGCTCATCCGAACAGACAAGGGGAACTCAACATAAGGGACTTTAGTGGTAGGTGGAGAAACAACAGGGAGTGGGGTTACCTCACCCCTCTCCCGAAGCCGTCTATCAGTACGGATAGCTAAGGCCATAGCAGCCTCCAGAGAAGGAGGAGACTCATACTGAGCCAAAACGTCTTTTAATTTATCAGAAAGCCCATGACAAAACTGGCTCCTAAGAGCTGGGTCATTCCACTGAGTATCTGTGGCCCATCTACGAAACTCAGAAGCAAATTCCTCTGCCGGACGATCTCCCTGCTGTATCTTACGTAATTTTGTCTCAGCAAGAGAGACCCGATCTGGGTCATCATATACCAATCCCAGGGCAGTAAAAAATTGATCTACAGACAGTAGAGCCGGGGATCCCGGAGGAAGGGAAAATGCCCAGGATTGAGGGTCCCCTTGCAGAAGTGAGATAACAATTCCCACTCTCTGCTCCTCACTCCCTGATGATCGAGGCCGAAGCCGAAAATACAATTTACATGCCTCCCGGAAGGTGAAAAATTTGTCTCGCCCACCAGTGAACCTGTCCGGGAGAGCAACCTTAGGTTCAACTCTGGTTTGCTCCAGGGGAGACAAAACTTTGGACTTAATGTCCGTCAGCTCCATGGATAATCCCTGCAACTGCAGAGCCAGCTGGGCTACTGGATCCATGGTAACTGGAGATAATTTTTATGGCCAGTGAAAATGTCACGCTGTCTAATGATATGTATACAATGTCAGTAAACTATTAATACAGGAACAACACTCTATACAACAACTAGTATAGCAACATCAGCATGTAAGTATAGAATAGATTTACCTGACACGATATCTGCTGAACTCAGGGTTAATCTTGAGGACTTGATGAGCTGAAACAGGAAAGAGGTGGACCGGGATCTAACCTGACCCTAAACTGGGGTCCTAACTAATCCCTCACCTTGGAGGTACTGATAATGGTTCAGAGGTCCAAGTCTCCAACCTAACCCTGTCTCCTATCAGACCCTGAACCCTGTAATCAGTCCTAAGAAGGATCCTGACTACCACCAAAGGGATATGGGCTGATCTTAGCTAAATACACAGAATAGACATATAAGACAGACAGGATAACACTCGCTTGCATACACACTCAAACACCAAAGGAACATAAATGGTATGGGAAATAAACTCTAACCAAGTTGAGCTTAGAACAACTAAGGAGCTCACAACTAAAGTCTATACAGATTCATTCCTATCTGTGGTCTGCATGAAGGTTTCACTGGCAACTCCCCAAGCAGACAACCAGAAATTTAAAGGAGACCAATCAAAAAATAATCAATTGCAGCTGGGAGAAACTGCACCCAGTCCCAGCACCGAGCACAGACAGAATTAACTCTCTAGCTGCCAAACACAAAGAAACAGCAGCTCAGCTGTGAGAAGTCAAAATGTGCAACCGCGACGATCTTCGTGGCAATGCACACATGACACATGATCTCTAGCGGTATTCTTGGAGTCATCATTACCTGTGACTTCAGGGTTTCCGGTAAGTTCTCCACAACATTTTCCAGTGGATTACAGCACTTTTATTGCTGGGAGCAGCCAGGAAACCACCTTTCAGACCAGTCCACTAACCCCAGACCAGAGAGTATCTGTTCTTACCTTGACACAGTCGGTAGTCAGGTATTGGGGCGGAGGTTCATAAACCATCTAGCGCTTGCATCTAACGAGCGTGTACATAGAGCAGAAGACGGGGATTCGGATCTTCAGGACAGGTGAGTATAACCCTGACATGAGGCCATCCCCTCACCCCCTCCTTCCCTTATCCCTCTCTAGGGTACCTGGGGTGGGGAATCCTGAACAATCAATTTGGAGTGCCTGTATGTTTCCGAGGAGAGGGGTTGACCATTGCTGCATGTGCATGGTACCGCTTCTTTTCTGCCTGCTGGACCACCGGATCTCCTTGCGACCAGATCGATCGGGATTGGGCTGTCTGGTGGGCAGTCCATGCTTTGGGCTGTGTGCTTGTGGGCAGCAGGGCTCTCCTTCTCTTCTGCCCAGACAGGTGGCGAGGCAGGTTCGTTGGCCTGTTTGCAGGCCGCAGCACATCAGCCAATCAGCGGGCATGTTACTCCAGCCTATCAGATCAGCCGATTGGTCGGCCAATAAGCCTCTGCCTCTCAGCGCACCAGGTCCCCATCTCTTTCTCTCTGGTCCTTCCTCTTCCTGTTGTCGGTGCAGCACAATTCAAATTGTGTGGGTATCAGCAGTACATTGGCGTCTTTTTCTCTGCTGATGGTGACTTCTCAGCGGGGGAACAGACACCTGTGGCAGATCGGGTATGCTGTTGGCTATAGGGGGCTGAGATTAAATTGACCTTAGCAGCTTTTTCCTGACTGTCCTGTGGCACTTTTTTCTATTTATTTCTGTCACTGCTCTCTGTCTCTCATAATGTCTGAGTCAAGACAGGACCATGCACGACCATTAGCATTGCCTGCACTTGTAAGCGCGGGCCCGGACTATAGTCGTGACATGGATTACCGTAACATTCATGTCCTGCCCGTCCCCTACATGAAACGGGTTCTTCCATCTGGCGTACCTGCATCTCCAGATTCCACTAACCCTGGGCGCTTCCCAGGCACCGACGGTCCCTCTTCCAGGTGACCCCCAGTAATGGAGACACAGTCCAGAACAACTTGAACACTCTCTTTACTAAATTCTTCACACATTACATCCACAGTTGGCACAACAGGTATTGCATTTGTTTCCTTTGCTCTCCCTGCCTTGCTGTCACTTCTGTGCAGTACAAGCCCGGACCGGACCCTTCCAGACTGCTCCCCAGTTCCTTCCAGGCCTGACCTAATCCATAATGACATCTCCTTCAGCCTGCTTTGCCTCAGAACTGAATTCATCAATCACTAGGTTTGGTGGTGAAGCATCCGGCCCGTCTGCACTGAACTTGTCGAAGCTCCAGCTCCCTTCAGTTCTTTGGCCCAGCCAACTTCTGCTCTAAAAGCATTGGTCCAGGCGGTAAGGCGCCACATCTTTCCTCTTCTGTCTAGGCCCACTGCGATACTATGTAGCGGCTGTGGGTAATGTGGGTTGCTATGCTTGGAACGTTGCGTGTCTGCCGGTTGTCCGGGCCTAAGCACTTGTGGACACTTGGGCACACTGGCCCCGTCTGAGCTAACTTCCTAAAGACCTTACACTACTTCCTGGCGGCCCATCCTACACTTAACCCTATGAGGACTAACTAGGAACTCTACCTAACTAGGCCCACTAGTATGCCCCCACCTAGTGGCCCGTGACGGTACTACACTTACCCGAATAGCTATACTATATTCTAAAGTGCCCTCCTGTAATGCCCCAACATGATGCACTTAACTTTCCCTAAACTATACACAGGTACAATACAGCAGAACACATTAACGTATGCAATAAACAGATATACATATGTACACACAATGGTAACACATAAGAAAGTGGCAGTACCATAAAACATTAGTAGTAGTAAATAACATGTAGCAATACCACATAACGTTATAGAGTAACTATTTACATGCTGCAACAATATATGCACTTAAGGGTGGGGTGAAACAAGAACACTCTTACACTTCCCCTTTCCTTAAACTTGGTTGTCCTCGACCAACGCATACAAGCATTTGGCTTAACATAAGCCCCATCAGTATGCACCGCAGTCCATGGTGCAGAAATAATATTCCTGGCTCCTAGTCCTCCAGGGGTTAAAGAGCATAATTTACACTTCTTGAAGATACTGTAAGTCAGCAGTTCTAGGCAATGGACTCCCCCTTCCTTTGGGGATAGTACAGTCCTCCAATGATTTCCTGGAAATGAAGACAGTCTCTCTGCTTTCCAGCAGGAGGGGCGCAACGTGCGCAACAAAAGAACAGCAGAGTCCATAGGCTCAATAAATTTTCCGCCTAGCTCGCAGTCCTCTACGCCAGCTTGGAACAAACAGAACGGCAACGCTTCTCCTCTACGCTACAAAACTTTCATCCGCTTTCCATGAGTGGAACTTCTTTCAGGGCTACAGTGCCCGCAGGGACGCAGAACAGTCCCGACATTTAGTAGAGGGTGCCAGACGCGCAAAATCCTTCGTGTAGGCAAAACAAAAACAAAGTTCAATGGCACGCACTGCATGTCGCTCCGTACTCCTCAGCTTCCTCCTCATATTCCACCGCCGGGTGGTGAGTGGAGGCCATCTCTGCAGCCGCAGAGTTGGTTTCGGGAAACAGGTCCATGTCGTCCTCGTCGTAGTGGCTAACCGCAACCGCGTAGTACCCGCGAGTAAGTGATTTAGCTTAATCTGAAGCCGAACTAACCAGGGTGTCTAATACACTTGTTATAGTTGTGAAGCAATTGCTGGTGACTGCCACCATTCCAGCAGTTCCCACCGTTGTGGCAAGTAAGTCTGATCCTCTGGCCACCCCACACCAATATGAGTGGTCGCAAGTGTGATCCAGCCGGCCTCGATTTACCTTTTCATCAAAGTCACTCACAGAGGAGGCACCTAGGTTCTTTTTTCCCCTCCTCAGAGGGGTTCTCTCTTTAGCGCTCAGAATCTGGTTCCAGTTCTGAGATCGTTCTAGAACCTTACCAGCTGGTAAGGAGGAGTTGGTGGATGGCTTGGTGTTGGCTGTTTCCTATTCTTTAGGAGTGTTAGCTGCACCCGCCCCCTTTCCTCAGAAACAGGTTTCTTTTAGTAGGAGGCTAGCGTGTGGCTAGATCCTGGTCTATGCAAAAAAGGCAATACCTTGAGCACTCCAAAAAAATCCAAAAGTCAATGATATGTTTTAATCTTGCTTTTTATTTATTTGACTGCAGGTGTTCACACACCAATATATGCTCCATGTAGAGAAACAAAGTATATATGCATATACGCCCCAACGTTTCGGCCTATATGGCACTGCTCTTCCGGGACGCACTGCGCACCCATTCTCCTGAGGTCACAGAAATTCCCCTTGAAAAAGGCCATACAGGCCGAAACGTTGGATATTTTTTTGGAGTGCTCAAGGTATTGCCTTTTTTGCATATACGATTTTTTCCTTAGTAGCACCCACTCTTATAAGTGTGCATGGGACCTAGCCTTTATATATATATATCCTGGTCTAACCATGAGGAGTTTACAGAGATATTAATGACAGCATGGGAACACCCGGACAAACGCTTCCAAAAGCAGAAATAGAGAAAAACTCAGCATTCAGAAGCTGAGCAGTAGAATAGTGAAAATATTTTCACTGGCGTCTTTATTCCTCTGCACTTTACTTTCTGGGAATTCCATATGAGGGTCCGAAGTCTACGACCAAAACATTGAGAATTTGTGCAATTGGATTGTCACATTAAAATATTTTTACTATTCTACTGCTCAACTTTTGAGTGCCGAGTTTTTCTCTATTTACGCATTTGGAAGTTTGTCTGGGTCCCTTTCCAGCAGAGCTGGTGGCTTCCTGGTCTGCCCCGCCTGTGGTAGACACTCAGGAGAGGCGCCAATCTAAAGTTACTACTCTGTTTCTTGCTCTTGAGGATCCCACAGACAGGAGGTATAAAGTCTGTGGTGAAGTCTGCATTTGAATCGTCGGGATTTGCCCTTTGCAGCGATTTTTCTGCCACATGGGTCTCTGGAGCTGTTATAGCTTGGGCTAAACATTTGTGGTTTTTGGCCGGTTCACAGGATTTGAATTTAGCAGAAACTGCAGATAATAATAATAATAATAATTTTATTTCTATAGTGCCAACATACTCCACAGCACTTTACATTATAGAGGGGACTTTTACAGACAATAAAAGACATTACAGCATAACAATAAACACATAGATCAACAGATACCAAGAGGAATGAGGGCCCTGATCGCAAGCTTACAATCTATGAGGAAATAGGGGAGACACGAAAGGTGCATGGTAACAATTGCTTTCATTGTTCGGCCCGGCCATAATGTAAGAAATCGGGTGTTCATGTAATACTGCATGAACCCGTTATCAGCTTGAATATGTAACAGTACAGACACAGAGAGCTATTAAATGCATAAAGCGGGTGAGAACATGATGCGAGGAACCTAGTTATGGTAAAAATTTTGAATGGGCAACACAGGGATAATTGGTTTAATGTGTTGAGGCGGTAGGCCAGTCTGAAGAAATGCGTTTTTAGGGCACGCTTAAAACTGTGGAGATTGGAGATTAACCAAATTAACCTGGGTAGTGCATTCCAAAAAAATGTCGCAGCACGTGAAAACTCTTGGAGACGGGAGTGGGAGGTTCTGATTGAGGATGTTAAGCTCAGGAACGGAGGGCACGGGTAGGGAGGTAGACTGAGACGAGAGAGGAGATGTAGGGTGGTGCCTGATCACTTCTTCTTCTGTGACTGGTTCAAAATCAGAGAGTGAGCTAGATGCAGTGGGGGAGGGAGGGCAGTGCATGGTATGAGGGGATCAGGAGAAAATTTCCTGTCGGATATTGACGTATATATATCATTTTTTGTTATGTTAATTTCATAGCTTATTTTTTATTAATAGTGTATTAGCAGAACATAAAGAAATTAAAAGGCGTACAAAGATGATGTCGACAGGGCCTTCATTGAGCACCTGGCTTCCATGTTAACACATCGGCACTCCACGATTTTGCTGTGTGCACAGAGATTGGAATGATTTAACCAATGCTGTGGCATTTAAATAGTTAAACAGCAACGAATGGAGCTAGCACCAGGTGCTGTAAGGAAAGGCATGAGCTGGCTGTATAAGGAATGTACAGCTATGGGCAAAGCAACAATGAAGTTACTGGACAAGGTCTTCAAATTGAGTAACAATATTACACTGGATACAACGAAGATACGGCTTTTACATAGTTTGGTCTTTTCTACAGTAACATATGGATGTGAAAGCCTGGATGATAAAGAAACAAGACAGAAGAAGAATCAACACCTTCGAAATGTGATGCTGGAGAAAGATGTCATCAATACCATGGATGGCAAGAAGATCAAACTAATCAATTTTGGAACATCTCAAGGCAGACATGTCACTCGAAGCAAAAATCACTAAGCTACATCTTGCCTACTTTGGACACATCATACAAAGAGAGCAATTGTCACGACTCCCAGGTATAGCTGCTGCGGAGAGAGCTGTGTGCCGCAGCCGGGGAGTTGAGAGCAGAGTGGCGGAGAACTCACCAAGTAGCAAACAAGACCTGAACCACGTGACAGGGTAGGAGGTGGCTGAGGGAGACGCCAGATGCCGGGGTGTAAAAAAGATGATAGACACTGAAGAGTAGTTAAACATGCCAAGATCAAAACCAGGAGATAGCGAGGTATCAGAGGGGTGAGGCAGAGGGATTGTCAGAAAGAGAGCCAGGGGTCAGAAAGTCAGAAGAACAAACAAACAGAGTCCCGCACGGAGAGCAAACAAACTAATGCAAACAGAGCACTCACTCAAGGGGTCAGACACACAAACTAAACAAAAGTATAGCTGACAGGGAATCCTAGTCTGGAGTGTGTATAAATACCCCTCCCAGATCGAAAGTGAGGCCAGCAGGACATTGACCATGTCCTATACCATGACAGCAATCTCTTCAGAAGGAAATTTTGGTCGGAAGAATATAAGGAACAAGGCGACGAGGAAGACCAGCAACCTGATGGCTTGATACAATCAAGATAACGTCGGAGAGGACCCTGCTGGATCTATCGAGGCTTACACAAAATTGATCTTCCTGCAGAGCGTTCATCCATCAAGTCGCCATGGCTCAAGAAGGAGCTGCAGACCATTAAATTTAGGAGTGGATACACTAAAATTGAGGAAAAAAAACGTAAAAAGTAGAAAACTGCAGGCTTCTTTGTACATGACCATACTTCTACTCCCCTCTTCTATACTCTATGCTAAAGTACACGTAGCAGACATGACAGGGATTTTGTCAGATGGACACCTTTTGACATACAGGTTCACTAATGATTCTCCACCTGACAATTTTCTGAGAAAAGAGCGGTGACCAACATTAGACATTTAAAACCTGAAGATGTCTTCAACACAGAAGTGGAAAACCATAACAGAAAAACCTGTTATCATAACATTGTGATCTAGTGATCACTGCCCTGAGATTGTGATCTGTTTTGCACCCAAAAATTTTAGTTAGTTATAAAATAAATTTTGCTATATACTTCTCAATTGTAAAGTCATATAACATCAGTACAATTGTTCGTGTTATATTAGTAAAAAAATAATATAATGTTTTGTTCTTTACAGATGACTGTACTGGGAGCTCAGAGGAACATCCAAAATCTTCACATGATAGTGCAGATTATTGTAATATCATTCAATATGGATATGAGGAGAAGGCCAATATTGAAGATATACCCTCCACCCGTCATATCCAAATTGTATCATCTGATCCTGTGAAACAGATCCTATCTCCTGATTCATCACAGACTGTAGAACAAAATAAAAGTTACAGACTGGGTGTCAAACGTCAAAAAGTTCCCAAAGGGAAAAAGCTGTGTTCATGTTCAGAATGTGGGAAATGTTTTGAACAGAAATCACATCTGATTAGACATTATAGACGACACACAGGGGAGAAGCCATTTTCTTGTTCTGAATGTGGGAAATGCTTTAACCAGAAGCATAGTCTTATCGGACATCAAAGAATTCACACAGGGGAGAAGCCGTATTCATGCTCAGAATGTGGGAAATGTTTTACTATAAAATCAGTTTCGATTAGACATCAAAAAAGCCACAAAGGGGAAAAGCCATATTCATGCTCAGAATGTGGGAAATGTTTTAACCAGAAACACAATTTTTTTGGACATCAAAGAATTCACACAGGGGAGAAGCCATTTTTATGTTCAGAATGTGGAAAATGTTTTACCATGAAACGATATCTCATTAGACATCATAAAAGTCACACTGGGGAGAAGCCATTTTCGTGTTCAGAATGTGGGAAATATTTTAATCGTAAAAGTATTCTTCTGAGACATCAGAGAATTCACACAGGGGAGAAGCCATTTTCTTGTCAGGAATGTGGAAAATGTTTTACTGTGAAAGCGTATCTCGTTAGACATCAGAAAATTCACACAGGGGAGAAGCCGTTTTCATCTTCACAATGTGGAAAACGCTTTACTCATAAGTCAGATCTTGTTGGACATGAAAGATCTTACACAGAGGGAAACCAATTTCATGTTTAGAATGTTGGCACGTTCATAAAGTGATCGTAATGACAGGCACAGGGGTCATGAGCAGACCCCTCTAACTGTCAAGACCACCTATTGGCGCCCAGTGGACATGTCACAGGCGCACCGACGGGTCGGAGGAATGATGCGCTACGTGATGGTGCATGTTAAATTTCGCTCTCAGATATTGACAGCAGGATATAACTGGTTAAGA
This sequence comes from Oophaga sylvatica, assembly GCA_033576555.1. Classification (NCBI taxonomy): domain Eukaryota; kingdom Metazoa; phylum Chordata; class Amphibia; order Anura; family Dendrobatidae; genus Oophaga; species Oophaga sylvatica. Next base: position 138,970 of record JARQOD010000184.1, on the reverse strand, counting down.
GCAGGGCACATTCATAGCATTATTTCAGCACAGGAACATGTTTTCTAACACATTCAATTATGGAACTTATTTTTATTGCAAGATAAATTGATTAAAATGAACTTTGTTAATGGGAAAACCCCTATAAGATTTTTCGTTCATAATATTTGTGTAATGTAATAAATTATTTCTCGCTTATTGATTATGCAATGAAAATTGAGGTCTTTTCCATTACAACACCTGTAAACGTCGACTGAACAAGCAATTATTTGTACACGATCGTTACATGTAAACTTTTTTGTGAGGTCACTTATGGTGATCATATAGTAAGTCGCTGTTACAATTATCTATTTGTCTCGATGGGTTTTAAATTACAGAAAGGGAGATGAGCATAAAAGGGCTCGCACAGTGGAGGAGCCGTATACACGCCCAGAATGTGGAAAATGTTTTAGAAGTCACAGTTTGTTGTTAAGGCTTGGGGCTCAAGAATCGCCATTTTTGTGCACCTTATATACAACAAAATAAAAACTGTAAATAAATACAGTCATGGCCAAAAGTGTTGGCACACTTGAAATTGTTTCAGAAAATGAAGCATTTCTCCCAGAAAATTATTGAAATTACACGTTTTGTTATACACATGATTATTTCCTTTGTGTGTTTTGGAACAACAACAAAACTGAGGCAAAAAAAGCTAAACATCATTTCACACAAAACCCCAAAAATGGGCTGGACAAAACTTTTGGCACCTTTCCAAGCATGTGATGCTTGTTCAAACTCACCTATAGTAAGGAAGAGGTGTGGGCAATATGAAAATCACACCTGAAACCAGATAAAAAGGGGAGAAGTTTACTCAATCTTTGCATTGTGTGTCTGTGGCACGCTAAGCATAAAGAACAGTAAGAGAAGAGAACTGTCTGAGCTCTTGAGAACTAAAAATGTTGAAAAATATCAACAATCTGAGGTTACAAGTCCAGCTCCAGAGATCTTGATGTTCCCTCATCCACGGTGCGCAACATAACCAAGAAGTTTCCAACCCATGGCACTGTAGCTAATCTCCCCTGATGTGGATGGCAGAGAAAAAGTGATGAAAGGTTGCAACGCAGGATAGTCCGGATGGTGGATAAGCAGCCCCAATCATGTTCCAAAGAAATTCAATCTGTCCTGCAGGCTCAGGAGGCATCAGTGTCGGCACAAACTATCCGTCGACATTTGAATGAATTGAAACTCTATGGCAAGAGACCCAGGAGGATCCCACTGCTGACACAGGGGCATGAAAAAGCTAGACTACAGTTTGCCAAAATGTACGTGAGTAAGCCAAAATCCTAGAAAAGCGTCTTTTTGACAGAAGAGACCAAGATAGAGCTTTATGGTAAAGCACATCATTATTCTGTTTACTGAAAACGGAATGAGGCCTACAAAGAAAAGAACAGAGCAAAAAAACAAGCTCTGTACTCAGAAAACAAAGAAAATGGCTTTCTGAATATGATGCAGAAAGAAAAAGATTTATTTAAAGTCATTTTCCTGTGTAAAAGTATTAAAACATAAGGAGAAACTTAACCCCTTCATGACCTGTGACACAGCGTATGTGTCATGTATAGTGTACAGTTCCTATAGCGTCTTGTGCTTGGGTGCGAGGAAAACACAGGAGACATAGGTTGAAATGAAATGACTTGTATTACTTCATACAAGCATGCTGAAAAGTTCACACAGTTTGCAGGAACAGCGACAGGAGACACAGCAGGCCAGAGTAACTTCAAGCACTACAATAAATCTCCAAAGCAGGTTCAGGATCTCTTCTCTGTACCGTAATTCCTCTGCAAACATGGATTCACCAAACAGCAGGTTTCCAGAGTCCAAAGGTGTTCCAAGGTTCCTCAGTAGGGAATAGCTGGAGTACAAGTCCAAGGTTTCCAGGAGTAAGGTCACAGACTGACTGAGGCTTGATTCAGGAGCACTGATTGTTCAGCTGAGGCTGCTTAAGAAGCAAGAGGGAAGAATCAGGGCGGGAACATGAAAACTGGAAACTCCATATTAACTGAGGGCAAGAGCTGCAGAAAGACAGAAAGCAAAATGGCCGACGGAAAACTGAGTTTCAAGGAACATGTCAACAGAGACAAAGAACCTCACATTACTCCCCCCTTAGGGACAACCTCCGGATGACCTCAGACCAGGCTTGTCAGGGTACCTCTGATGAAACTGGCGGAGCAGGCGAGGAGCATTTACATTATTGACTGGTTCCCATGAGTTGTCCTCCACTGGGTAGCCCTGCCATTTAATAAAATATTGCAACTGATTTCTGTACAACCTGGAATCTAGAATCCTTTCCACCATAAATTCTTCCTGACCATCGACCAGCACTGGGTCAGGGCAAGGAGAAGAACGTCCAGGAAACGTATTGGGTGTTGCAGCCTTTAGTAGGGATACATGAAAGACAGGGTGGATTCTCATAGTTCTGGGCAGTTGAAGACGACAAGCAACAGCACTTATAATCTTATTGATCTTATAAGGTCCAATGTACTTATGTCCCAATTTAGACGATGGAATCTTTAATTTAAGATTTCTGGTTGACAGCCAGACCAAATCTCCTACCTTGAAAGCTGGTGCAGGTTTACAAAATTTATCTGCTGCTTTCTTGTACCTTTCCTGAGCCAATTCTAGATTTTCCTTTAGAAGATCCATATTCTTTTGTAAAGAAGTGATTCTTTCAGCCACTGCCGGCAAGGGCGTATCTATGGGAAATCGAGGAAGAATGTTAGGATGATAACCTAGATTGGAGTAAAAAGGAGACTGCTTAGTGGAGGCGCTCTGAGAGTTGTTATAAGAGAACTCAGCCAGTGGAAGTAGATCCACCCAATCATCCTGTAGGTGGCAGATAAAACAGTGGAGATACTGCTCCAGGGTCTGATTGGTTCGTTCTGTCTGTCCATTAGTCTGGGGATGAAAAGCAGAAGAAAGGTTTACTTTAATGTCCAATGCTGCACAGAAATTTTGCCAAAACCTTGAAGTGAATTGCACCCCTCGATCCGAAATGACCTCATCCGGTACTCCATGTAAGCGAAACACATTCTTAATCATCAAGTCTGATGTCTGTTTTGCAGTGGGTAAGCCGACACAAGGGATAAAATGAGCTGCCTTTGTTAGACGGTCAACCACCACTAGAATGGTGTTCTTCCCTTGAGAGGTTGATAACTCCACAATGAAGTCCATAGAAATGGATCCCCACGGGCGGGACAGGGTGGGAAGAGGTTGCAACAGACCAGTTGGTGAGGAGCGAGGTGTTTTGCATCTTGCACAGACTTCACATGAAGTGACATAGTTTAAGACATCTTTCCTGTAAGTGGGCCACCAAAAGAAACGAGAAAGAAATTCTTGTGTCTTTAGAATTCCCCTATGCCCGGCTATCTTGGAATCGTGGATGAGTTGCAATACTCTCAATCTGACTGTTTCAGGTATATACAGACGTTGTCCCTGAATCCACACACCATTCTTAAAGACAAGACTTACGTCCCTTGGGGGTTGAGCCAACAAAGAATCCGCATGGTATGCTTCCTTGATGTCCTTAAGTAGGTCTTGATTATGAATCACTCCCAGGAATCTAGAGTCAGGAAGAATAGTCTTAGGAGGAGTAAGTGGACGTGTCTCTGCTGAATGAATCCTAGAGAGTGCATCAGCCTTTCCATTGCGCGATCCTGGTATATAAGAAATGACAAAATTAAATTGGTTTAGGAAAAGATTCCAGCGAGCCTGGCGAGGAGTCAGGCACTTAGCCGACCTGATAAATTCAAGGTTACGATGGTCTGTCAGGACGACTATTTGCTGTGCAGCTCCCTGAAGAAGGTGTCTCCATTCCTTGAAGGCGGCAATAATGGCCAACAATTCTCTATTGCCCACATCGTAGTTCCTCTCAGCCGAAGACAACTGCTGGGAAAAGAAGGCACAGGGATGCAAGACATTCTTCTCACCTGTTCTCTGAGAGAGTATAGCTCCAACGGCACAGTCTGAAGCATCCACCTCTATTATGAAGGCAAGCTCAGGGTTGGGATGTACTAAGATAGGTGCGGTGGTAAATTTATCCTTTAAACAGGAAAATGCTTCCTGAGCTTGCGGGGTCCAGGAGAACCTAGACTGTTTCTGGGTAAGTTGGGTGATAGGTGACACTACCTCAGAAAAATTCTTAATGAAACGTCTATAGAAGTTGGCAAACCCGATGAAACGCTGCACCTCCTTCACATTTCTAGGAATTGGCCAATCCTTGATGGCTTGGGTCTTGCTTCCATCCATACTAATCCCTTGCGTAGATAGTACATACCCCAGAAATTGAATTTCGGTCCTATGGAATTCACATTTTTCAAGCTTGATGTAGAGATGGTTTTGTCTTAGGCGTTCTAAGACCATTCTCACATGTCCATGATGTTCCTCTGTGGAGTTAGAAAAAATTAGAATATCATCCAGATAAATCACCACAAATGTATCTAGGAGATCCCTGAAGATATCATTCACGAAGTGTTGGAAAGTGGCTGGGGCGGTACTCAGACCAAAAGGCATAACTAGATATTCAAAGTGTCCATAGCGTGACCTGAAAGCAGTCTTCCATTCATCCCCAGGTCTAATACGGACCAAGTTATAGGCCCCACGGAGATCCAGTTTAGAGAAAATTTTGGCATGCCGCACTCTCTCCAACAACTCTGGGATTAAAGGCAATGGATAACGGTTTCTAATAGTAACCTTATTGAGTTCCCTATAGTCTATGCAGGGTCTCAGAGATCCATCTTTCTTCTTCACAAAGAAGATGGGTGCACCTGCGGGAGATGAAGAGGGGCGTATGAAGCCCTTGGCTAAATTTTCGTCTATATAATCCTTCAAAGCTTTTAGCTCGGGTCCCGCTAGGGGTAGATCTTACCAAAAGGTATCTCGGCTCCGGGCAATAATTCAATTGGACAATCATATGGACGGTGAGGAGGAAGCTGATCAGCGTTCTTCTTGTCACATAAATCCACATAGTCCTGGTATACAGCTGGTAGTTCAGGGACTGACATGGTTCCTTTAGGAACAGAGCAAGCTGAAACTCCTTGACTCATCTGTTTCTCCGGAAAGTGTAATTCCTTGGTCTCCCAGTTAATCGTAGGATTCTGCGCCTGCAGCCATGGTAGCCCTAGAATGATGGGAAAGTGGGGAGAAGAGATAAGCAAAAAAGACATTTTCTCCTGATGATCTTTACCCATAAGGACCCTCAAAGGCTCTGTTTCTTGATCCACTGGTCCAGAAGTCAGTAGAGAGCCATCCACAGTCTCCATCTGTACTGGAGTAGCCTTCTTCACTGAACGTATCCCCTGTTTCAGAGCAAAGGAGTGTCATGTGTGCATTGCCACGAAGATCGTCGCGGTTGCACATTTTGACTTCTCACAGCTGAGCTGCTGTTTCTTTGTGTTTGGCAGCTAGGGAGTTAATTCTGTCTGTGCTCGGTTCTGGGACTGGGTGCAGTTTCTCCCGGCTGCAATTGATTATTTGTTGATTGGTTTCCTTTAAATTCCTGGTTGTCTGCTTGGGGAGTTGCCAGTGAAACCTTCATGCAGACCACAGATAGGAATGAATCTGTATAGACTTTAGTTGTGAGCTTCTTAGTTGTTCTAAGCTCAACTTGGTTAGAGTTTATTTCCCAGACCATTTATGTTCCTTTGGTGTTTGAGTGTGTATGCAAGCGAGTGTTATCCTGTCTGTCTTATATGTCTAATCTGTGTATTTAGCTGAGATCAGCCCATATCCCTTTGGTGGTAGTCAGGATCCTTCTTAGGACTGATTACAGGGTTCAGGGTCTGATAGGAGACAGGGTTAGGTTGGAGACTTGGACCTCTGAACCATTATCAGTACCTCCAAGGTGAGGGATTAGTTAGGACCCCAGTTTAGGGTCAGGTTAGATCCCGGTCCACCTCTTTCCTGTTTCAGCTCATCAAGTCCTCAAGATTAACCCTGAGTTCAGCAGATATCGTGTCAGGTAAATCTATTCTATACTTACATGCTGATGTTGCTATACTAGTTGTTGTATAGAGTGTTGTTCCTGTATTAATAGTTTACTGACATTGTATACATATCATTAGACAGCGTGACATTTTCACTGGCCATAAAAATTATCTCCAGTTACCATGGATCCAGTAGCCCAGCTGGCTCTGCAGTTGCAGGGATTATCCATGGAGCTGACGGACATTAAGTCCAAAGTTTTGTCTCCCCTGGAGCAAACCAGAGTTGAACCTAAAGTAGCTCTCCCGGACAGGTTCACTGTGGGCGAGACAAATTTTTCACCTTCCGGGAGGCATGTAAATTGTATTTTCGGCTTCGGCCTCGATCATCAGGGAGTGAGGAGCAGAGAGTGGGAATTGTTATCTCACTTCTGCAAGGGGACCCTCAATCCTGGGCATTTTCCCTTCCTCCGGGATCCCCGGCTCTACTGTCTGTAGATCAATTTTTTACTGCCCTGGGATTGGTATATGATGACCCAGATCGGTCTCTCTTGCTGAGACTAAATTACGTAAGATACAGCAGGGAGATCGTCCGGCAGAGGAATTTGCTTCTGAGTTTCGTAGATGGGCCACAGATACTCAGTGGAATGACCCAGCTCTTAGGAGCCAGTTTTGTCATGGGCTTTCTGATAAATTAAAAGACGTTTTGGCTCAGTATGAGTCTCCTCCTTCTCTGGAGGCTGCTATGGCCTTAGCTATCCGTACTGATAGACGGCTTCGGGAGAGGGGTGAGGTAACCCCACTCTGTTGTTTCTCCACCTACCACTAAAGTCCCTTATGTTGAGGTTCCCCTTGTCTGTTCGGATGAGCCTATGCAGTTGGGAGGGACATCATTTCGTAGGAGGGGATTGGCGGTACGCCGCAGGACTAGAAGATGTTTTTTCTGCGGGAAAGAGGGACATTTTGTTGGAGAATGTCCATCCCGTGCCTTGTTGAGCCAAAAGTCGCCGGAAAACTGTTAATCCCAGGTTGTGTGGTGGACGACAACCTGGGAGTATGTATTTCATCCGCCAGTTCTTCTCAGTTCCTTGTACCAGTGGAGGTGGTAGTTGGTACGAGAGTGGAGAGATTGTCTGTTCTTCTTGATAGTGGTTCCGGGGCTAATCTGGTTGACGCTCAGTTTGCTCAGGCTCAAGGTATGCATCTGAGTGTATTGGTCAAACCGATCCCTATATTCTCCATTGACGCCAGGCCTCTCGGCCAAGGTAGCTTTGTTCATGAGGTTCATAACATTGACCTTCGGATAGGGGCAATACATAGGGAACAATTATCTTGTTATGTGTTGGAGGGTCTACCTACTCCCATTGTGTTGGGACTTCCTTGGTTGGTTAAACATAACCCTGTGATTAATTGGCAGTCCAGAGAAATAAGCCAATGGGGTGAGTTTTGCAAAAGCAACTGCATGAACACAGTCATCAGTGCGGTCGTGCCTAGTACATTGCCTCCTTTTTTGGAGGATTTTGGGTATGTTTTCTCTGAGGAGGGGTGTCAGGAGTTGCCTCCTCATCGCGTGTATGACTACTCTATTAATCTCCTTCCTGATGCTAAGTTGCCTAAAGCTAGGTTGTATAATCTTTCTGGTCCTGAGAGGCAGGCTATGAAAGATTATATTTCTGAAAGTCTGGCCAAAGGGCATATTAGACCTTCATCTTCCCCAGTAGCCGCGGGGTTCTTCTTTGTGAAGAAGAAAGATGGAGGCCTACGCCTTGCTTGGATTTCTGCGAACTTAATCGGATTACTGTTCGAGATCCGTATCCACTCCCTCTTATTCCTGATCTCTTCAATCAAATTGTTGGCGCCAAATGGTTTTCTAAATTGGATCTCAGGGGGGCGTATAATCTGATTAGGATAAAAGAGGGGGATGAGTGGAAAACGGCGTTTAACACGCCGGAGGGACATTATGAGAACCTAGTCATGCCTTTTGGTCTGACTACTGCACCAGCAGTATTCCAACATTTTGTTAATGACATTTTTCGTCACCTTGTGGGGCTGTTTGTGGTTGTATATTTGGACGACATTTTAATTTACTCGCCAGATCTTGTGTCTCATCAGGAGCATGTGAGACAGGTGTTGCAGATCTTGCGAGACAATAAACTATACGCCAAACTGGAGAAGTGTGTATTTGCCGTACAGGAACTTCAGTTTTTGGGTTTTTTGGTGTCAGCCTCCGGTTTCCGTATGGACCCTGAAAAGGTGAGAGCAGTGCTTGAATGGGATCAGCCAGGGGATCTTAAGGCTCTGCAGCGTTTTTTGGGTTTGCTAACTACTACCGGAAATTTATTTGTAATTTCTCATCTGTCGTCAAACCTCTCACTGACATGACAAGAAAGGGACGGATTTTTCTAAATGGTCGGACAAAGCTTGCCAAGCCTTTTCCTCTTTGAAGAAATGTTTTGCTTCGGCACCCGTTCTCATCCAACCAGATGCATCTCAGCCGTTCATTGTGGAGGTGGATGCGTCTGACGTAGGGGTGGGTGCTATATTGTCCCAGGGTCCGTCCCCTGGTAAATGGCATCCGTGCGCTTTCTTTTCTAAGAAATTGTCGTCCGCCGAAAGGAATTATGATATCGGCAATAGGGAACTTTTGGCCATTAAGTTAGCTTTTGAAGAATGGCGTCACTTTTTGGAGGGGGCAGTCCACCCGGTTACCGTTATTACTGATCACAAGAACCTGTTGTATTTGGAATCCGCTAAGCGTCTGAATTCCAGACAAGCTCGATGGTCGTTGTTTTGTACCAGGTTTAATTTTGTCGTCACTTATCGCCCGGGGTCTAAGAATGTAAAGGCTGATGCCTTGTCTCGCAGTTTCCCAGGGGCCGGGAAAACGGATGACCCGAGTCCTATCCTTCAGGAGGGGGTGGTAGTGTCGGCTGTATTTTCTGAGCTTGAGGAGGAGGTGTTAGAGGCTCAGGGGGACGCCCCTGCAGGACCTCCAGGGAGACTGTTTGTCCCAAATCTGTTGAGACAAAAGGTTATTGAGGCACATCATAATTCTGCTCTAGCAGGACATCCAGGGAGTAAGGCTACTTTAGATCTCCTTTCTCGCCGGTTTTGGTGGCCTAATGCTAATAAAGATGTTATAACTTTTGTCGCGTCATGTGGGGTGTGTGCTCGCTCTAAAACCCCTCATACCCGTCCGTCTGGGACCCTTTTACCCTTGAAACTTCCGGAGCGTCCATGGACTCATTTATCTATGGACTTCATTACGGACCTTCCTCCGTCGTCAGGGAATACTGTCATACTGGTGGTTGTTGACAGGTTCAGTAAGATGGCACATTTCGTTGCTCTTCCTGCACTCCCTAATGCTAAAACTCTGGCGTAGGTGTTCATTAGGGAGATCGTTAGACTTCATGGGTTGCCTTCTGATGTGGTGTCAGATAGGGGGTCTCAGTTTGTGTCCAAATTTTGGAGGGCATTTTGTTTACGTCGGGGGATGCAATTGTCATTTTCCTCGGCTTTTCATCCGCAGACCAATGGTCAGACAGAGCGTCTGAATCAGAGCTTAGAGACATATCTCCGGTGTTTTGTCTCAGAGAACCAAGAGGACTGGTCTTCTTTCTTGCCTCTGGCAGAGTTCGCTCTTAACAACAGGCGGAGCGAGTCCACTGGTAAGTCCCCGTTTTTTGGGGCATATGGTTTCCATCCCCAGTTTTGTACTTTCAATGGGGGGGCCCTTCTGGGGTTCCTGAGGAGGAGCGTTTCTCGTCGTCACTTGCTTCTGTGTGGAGAGGTGTATTGAATAATCTGAGTGCGATGGGGAACCGTTACAAACGTATGGCTGATAGGAGGAGAGTTTCTGGTCCAGATCTGAATGTGAACGATCTGGTATGGTTGTCTACCAGGAATATAAAACTTAAAGTGCCCTCCTGGAAACTGGGTCCCAGATTCATCGGGCCGTACAGGATCAGTTCCATAATTAATCCTGTGGCATTTCGTCTGGACCTCCCTCCTACGTTTAAAATTCATAATGTGTTCCACAAGTCATTACTTAAAAGGTATTTGGCACCAGTCATACCGTCACCTCTACCTCCTCCTCCTGTGTTGGTCAATGGTAACTTGGATTTCAAGTGTCAAAGATCATTGACTCACGTCTGAATCGCCGGTCCCTTCAGTACTTGGTGCATTGGAAGGGGTATGGTCCAGAGGAGAGGACGTGGGTCCCTGCGTCTGATGTTAACGCAGATCGTTTGGTTCGGACCTTCCACAGAACTCACCCGGGCAGGCCTGGCCCTGAGGGTCCGGAGGCCCCTCGTAGAAGGGGGGTACTGTCATGTGTGCATTGCCACGAAGATCGTCGCGGTTGCACATTTTGACTTCTCACAGCTGAGCTGCTGTTTCTTTGTGTTTGGCAGCTAGGGAGTTAATTCTGTCTGTGCTCGGTTCTGGGACTGGGTGCAGTTTCTCCCGGCTGCAATTGATTATTTTTTGATTGGTTTCCTTTAAATTCCTGGTTGTCTGCTTGGGGAGTTGCCAGTGAAACCTTCATGCAGACCACAGATAGGAATGAATCTGTATAGACTTTAGTTGTGAGCTCCTTAGTTGTTCTAAGCTCAACTTGGTTAGAGTTTATTTCCCAGACCATTTATGTTCCTTTGGTGTTTGAGTGTGTATGCAAGCGAGTGTTATCCTGTCTGTCTTATATGTCTAATCTGTGTATTTAGCTGAGATCAGCCCATATCCCTTTGGTGGTAGTCAGGATCCTTCTTAGGACTGATTACAGGGTTCAGGGTCTGATAGGAGACAGGGTTAGGTTGGAGACTTGGACCTCTGAACCATTATCAGTACCTCCAAGGTGAGGGATTAGTTAGGACCCCAGTTTAGGGTCAGGTTAGATCCCGGTCCACCTCTTTCCTGTTTCAGCTCATCAAGTCCTCAAGATTAACCCTGAGTTCAGCAGATATCGTGTCAGGTAAATCTATTCTATACTTACATGCTGATGTTGCTATACTAGTTGTTGTATAGAGTGTTGTTCCTGTATTAATAGTTTACTGACATTGTATACATATCATTAGACAGCTTGACAAGGAGATATCCATAAAATTTCCACTTGCTCCTGAGTCGATCATAGCAGAGCTAGACACCCAGACTGAGTCAACCCAGAGTTTGATGGAAAGGAAGCAATGAGAATTGTTTCTTTTACAACTCAGCTGGGACACCGCTGAGGAAACTTGAAAAATTGCAGCGTTTATACCGTCATCGTCCCCAGAACTAACAGAGTTTAAGTCCAAGAAATCAAGATCTCTTGCAGCAGATCTCTCTGGAGCCTGAGGCTCGGACATGACAGAGCTCCTCTCGCAACACTCACAGTGAATGACTGCTGCAGTAGTCTTACGAGAAAGGCTGGGGCAGTTTATAATGAAGTGCCCTGACTTACCACAGTAGAAACATAGATTTTCCTTTATACGATGTTCTTTGCGTGCATCACTAACCCGTCTTTGTAAAGAGTCCACCTGCTTGGGTTCAGGTTCTGGTTCCCTTGTGATCCTACTCAAAGGTTCCTTAGCTGAGGAGGGAGGTAGTAAAAGGTTAGTGCGATTATTTTCGAACCATCTCTCTTGTCTGCGTTCAGTCAGACAAGCATCAATACGGATACAATAGTTAATAAAGTCACCTAACGCAGTGGGAGGGTCGGCACGAGCAAGTTCATCCTTAATCAGTGGAGACAACCCTTTCCGAAAAATAGATTTTTTAGCGGAAGTGTCCCAAGTGGTATCAAGAGCCCATCTCCTGAAATCCAGGGCATATTCGGCTACTGAACGCTTACCTTGGCGCAAAGTTAACATGGCTGCTTCAGCTGTTGCACCTCGATTGGGGTCATCAAACACCTGCCCCATGGCTGAAATAAAAGCATCAAGGTGATTCAAACAATCATCCTCAGTCTCAATCAGAGGGTTTGCCCACATCAAAGCCTTATTGGTAAGCAACATGATTATAGTAAGCACTTTGGATCGTTCAGTGGGAAATTGTGAAGCATGTGCAGAGAAAAATAAATTGCATTGATTAATAAATCCCCTGAATTTCTCACGTTCACCGCCAAAACGAAAAGGAGGTAATTTGGGGATCCCAGAACTTGGGGTTATGGCAGGAGCCTGGGCTCGTTCCTCTAGAGCCTCAATCCTGGCTCGCAATTCCTGGGTAGTCTGTCCAAACACTTGCAAATTATGATTAGTGAGGTCCTGTAGGCTTGCAAAACGGGTTTTTAAAGTCTGTACATCTGAAAGGATTGTATCAGTCACTCCGCAAAGTTCCTTTATGCGGGCCTCCATCTTCCAGATCTTTTAAGGCAGAGGTGCTGGAAGGAGAAGAGGAAAGGAAAAAAAAAAAAAAAACAATAGTGTTTACCTGTGGTAACACTCCAGAGTAAAATTTTAAGGGAATGCGCTCACCTGGAATGGTTGTGAGAAGTCACAACCACTGTCATCACATAAGGTATTAAACGGACATCTGATATCCACAGTCACAGCAGACACGGCTTTCCCAGACCCAGCAGACACTAAACATTGGCTCCTGAATCTTGTCATGTATAGTGTACAGTTCCTATAGCGTCTTGTGCTTGGGGTGCGAGGAAAACACAGGAGACATAGGTTGAAATGAAATGACTTGTATTACTTCATACAAGCATGCTGAAAAGTTCACACAGTTTGCAGGAACAGCGACAGGAGACACAGCAGGCCAGAGTAACTTCAAGCACTACAATAAATCTCCAAAGCAGGTTCAGATCTCTTCTCTGTACCGTAATTCCTCTGCAAACATGGATTCACCAAACAGCAGGTTTCCAGAGTCCAAAAGTGTTTCAAGGTTCCTCAGTAGGGAATAGCTGGAGTACAAGTCCAAGGCTTCCAGGAGTCAGGTCACAGACTGACTGAGGCTTGATTCAGGAGCACTGATTGTTCAGCTGAGGCTGCTTAAGAAGCAAGAGGGAAGAATCAGGGCGGGAACATGAAAACTGGAAACTCCATATTAACTGAGGGCAAGAGCTGCAGAAAGACAGAAAGCAAAATGGCCGACGGAAAACTGAGTTTCAAGGAACATGTCAACAGAGACAAAGAACCTTACAGTATGTGTCATGAAAGGATCGCGTTCCTGCGGGTCGGGTGACCGGTGTCACTGAAAGGTCACCCGACCCGCAGGCACAAGACCCTTTGTGCTTCACCACAGGGGGGTTGGCTTAACCCCCACGTGGCTACGATCGCTCTGATTGGCTGTTAAAAGTGAAACAGTGCCTCCTTTATTCCGAGCCCCGACGTGTGCCCAAACAGTGGTTTACCCCCACATATGGGGTATCAGCGTACTCAGGAAAAATTGCACAACAACTTTGGGGGTCTAATTTCTCCTGTTACCCTTGGGAAAAAAAATTGGGGACTAAAAAAATTATTTTTGTGGAAAAAAAAATGATTTTTTATTTTCACAGCTCTGCGTTATAAACTTCTGTGAAGAACTTGGAGATTCAAAGTGCTCACCACACATCTAGAGGAGTTCCTTGGGGGATCTAGTTTCCAAACTGGGGTCACTTAGGGAGGTTTATAATGTTTAGGCACATCATGGGCTCACTGAACATCTAGATAAGTTCCGTGTGGTGTCTAGTTTCCAAAATGGGGTCACTTGTTGGGAGTTTCTACTGTTTAGGCACATCAGGGGCTCTGCAAATGTAACATGATGCCCGCAGACCATTCCATCAAAGTCAGCATTTCAAAACGTCACTACTTCCTTTCCGAGATCCAACGTGTGCCCGAACAGTGGTTCCCCCCCACATACGGGGTACCAGTGTACTCAGAACAAACTGTACAACAAATTTGGTGTCCAATTTCTCCTGTTACACTTGGGAAAATAAAAAATAGCGGGCAAAAAATGATTTTTGAGAAACAAAAATGATTTTTTTTATTTTCACTGCTCTGCGTTTATAAACTTCTGTGAAGCACTTGGGGTTCAAAGTGCTCACTACACATCTAGATAAGCTCCTTGGGGGGTCTAGTTTCCAAAATGGGGTCACTTGTGGGGGGTTTCTACTGTTTAGGCACATCAGAGGCTCTGCAAATGCAACATGACGCCCGCAGAACATTCCATCAAGTCTGCATTCCAAAATGGCGCTCCTTCCCTTCTGAGCCCTGCCATGCACCCAAACAGTGGTTTATGACCACATATGAGGTATCTGTGTACTCAGGAGAAATTGCCCAACAAATTTTAGGATCCATTTTATCCTGTTGCCCATGCAAAAATAAAAAATTGATGCTAAAATAAAATTTTTGTTGGAAAAATTAAAATGTCCATTTTTTCCTTCCACGTTGCTTTAGTTCCTGTGAAGCACCTGAAGGGTTAATAATCTTCTTGAATGTAGTTTTGAGTAGCTTGAGGGTGCAGTTTTTATAATGGTGTCACTTTTGGGTATTTTCTACCATATAGACCCCTCAAAGGACTTCAAATGTGAGGTGGTCCTAAAAAAAATGTTTTTGTAATTTTTGCTGTAAAAATGAGAAATCGCTGGTCAACCTTTAACCCTTATAACTTCCTAACAAAAAAAAAATTTTGTTTCCAAAATTGTGCTGATGTAAAGTAGACATGTGGGAAATGTTATTTTATTAACTATTTTGTGTCACATAACTCTCTGATTTAACAAAATAAAAATTCAAAATTTGAAAATTGCAAAATTTTCAAAATTTTCGCCAAATTTCCATTTTTTTCACAAATAAACGCAAAAATTATTACCTAAATTTACCACTAACATGAAGCCCAATATGTCACGAAAAACAGTCTCAGAATCGCTAAGATCCGTTGAAGTGTTCCTGAGTTATTACCCATAAAAGGACACTGGTCAGAATAGCAAAAAATGGCAAGGTCATGAAGGGGTTAAAGAAACTGACGCATGGAGAATGAAAAAAATCAAAATAAAATCCAAAAACCAATGCCAGAATTACATTTTTGGTCTATCCCCATACACAAAAAAATCAATAAAAGTGATCATAAAGTAATATATACCCAAAATGGCACCACTGAAAATTACAACTTGTCCTGCAAAAAAAAAGCCCCCACACAACACAGTCTACAGAAAAATAAAAAAAAGTTCTGGGTCTCAGAAAATAGTGCTGACCTTTTTTTTATTTTTTGTTTAGCAAATGTGTAAAACAAAATCTAGATGAATTTGATATTGTCATCATATTGACCAACAGAAAAAAGGAACGCATTAATTAACTGAAGGGTGAGTCATGTTTAAGAAAAACAGTTCCAGAATTCCTGTTTGTTTGTTTTTTGTTAATTCCACCTTACAAAAAATATGATAAAAATTTTTCAAAAAAGTCTACAAATTGGACCAATGATCAATTTTGTCATGCAAAAAGTAAGCCCTGACGTAGCTCTGTTGCTGGAAAAATATTAAGGTTATGACTTAGAAAATGGCGAGACAAAAAAGAGGATTGTTTTTTACAAACAGAATATTTATTGTAAAGAAATAACAGTACATGAACAAAATGACATAAATTTGGCATGGCCAGAATCGTGCTGATCCACGGAGTAAAGTAAATACTTTATTTGTGCAGCAAATGAAAACTGTAAAATGTCAAAAAACAATTGGAGAAATTGTGTTTTTTTTTTAATTTTTCCCATAAAAAGTTAATAAAAGTTTGATAGAATTACATGCAGCCGCACGCTCCGGTCCGAGTGGCGGCGGCAGTGCCGGGTATTCATACGAGAGACTCGCACGAGAATCATGTGAGTTTCTCGCATGCGTGACCCCCGCCTACTGACAAATACAATTCATTCCTCCAAAAAATAAGCCCTCATGTCCAAAATAATATATAAAAATGCTATAGATCCTGGAACGTGACAATTGTAAAACACAAAAAATGTGTGGACATTAAGTGCAACTTAGGTCTGGTCCTTATGGAGTTAATCAACTAATCATGTTCAGAACTTGGGGAAGCCTCAGAAAAGTTACACAGGGGAGAAGCCATACTTGTGCTGAATTTGGGAATTGTTCACTCTGAAGATGTCTTCAACAGACGTGGAAAACCGCAACAAAAAACCTGTTATCATAACATTGTGATCTAGTGATCCCTGCTCTGAGATTGTGATCTGTTTTGCAACTAATAATTAAGTTATTAACTGATTACTTCTCAATTGTAATGTCATATAACGTCAGTACAATCCTTATATTAGGTTATATTGCTATAAAATAATAAATCAGTTTTATTCTTCCAGAATCTTCACACGTTAATGCAGATGATTGTAGTATCATTCAATATGGATATGAGAAAAATGACAATATTGAAGATATACCCTCCACCCCTCATATCCAAAATGTATCATACCAAAGTACAAGTGACAGATCGGGTGTCGAACATCAAAAAGTTCCCATAGGGGAGAAACCATATTCATGTTCAGAATGTGGGAAATGTTTTTCCACAACATCAGGTTTGGTTACTCAGAGAATTCACACAGGGAGAAGCCATATTCATGTTCAGAATGTGGGAAATGTTTTGAACATAAGTAACATCTAGTTATATATCATAGATGACATGCAGGGGAGAAACCATTTTATTGTTCAGAATGTGGGATCTGCTTTAACCAGAAGCAAAGTCTTATTAGACTTTACTAGACTTTGTTTTTAGGACATACATTAGACCTGGTCTTCACCCGTCTCTGCTCTCTATCAAACTTCACCACCTCCCCTCTCCTTCTATCCGACCACCATCTACTCACTTTCTCATCCCTGTCCTCCTCTCCTGTCACCCATGTCAAGCAACACGTGCACCCCCGCAGAAACCTTGCACACCTAGACACCCACACGCTCTCTGACTCTATTCTACCACTGGCATCCATATCCTCACTCCACGACACAGACAGTGCCACTGCTTTCTACAATGCCACTCTCGCATCGGCTATTGACACGGTCGCCCCTCTCGTTCATGGCAGAGTGCGACGTATCAATAGACAACCCTGGCACAATAACATCACTGAAAAGCTCCGGTAAGTGTCCAGGATTGACAGAGCGACGTTGGAAGAAAACAAATTCGCAAGACGATTTCACTGCATTCAAACAAGCAACGCTCGCTTTCAAATCTGCCCTCACCTCTGCTAAACAGGCCTAATTCACAACCCTCATATCTTCCCTATCCTACAACCCCAAACAGTTATTCAAAACTTTTAACTCCTTCCTCCGCCCTCCTCCTACTTCCCTCATCTCCTCCTCCTACCTCCCTCATCTCTGCTGAGGACTTTGCCACACACTTCAAAAATAAGATCAACCAAACAAGGCAAGTCTTTATTATTCAAATACAACACCTTTGTATACCAGACCAAAGCCCAAACCCCATAATCTCCCTCTCCAACATCCTTGAAGGGGAGCTTAATTATCTCCTCTCCAAATCGCACCTCACAACCTGTGACTTGACCCCATCCACCTCCTCCCCAACCTCACCACCACTCTTATCCCATCTCTAACCCAACTTTTCAACCTATCACTAACTTCTGGAACTTTCCCTTCTGCTTTCAAACATGCCACAATCACGCCTATCCTTAAAAACCAACCCTCGACCCAACCGCTATGTCCAGCTATCGCCCAATATCGCTGCTCCCATTCGCTTCCAAACTCCTGGAGCAGCACGTCCACGCTTAACTTTCCTCCCACCTCTCACCTAACTCGTTCTTTTACAATCTACAATCTGGTTTCCGCCCCCATCACTCCACTGAGACTGCCCTGACCAAAATTACTAACGACCTGCTTACAGCCAAAGATAACGGACAATACTCTTTACTCCTTCTAGACCTGTCCTCTGCTTTTGACACAGTTGACCACTGCCTCCATCTACAGATCCTCTCCTCCTTTGGCATCAAATACCTTGCCCTATCCCTGATCTCACACATTTCCAACCTACATTCAGTGTCTCCCACTCCCACACTACCTCCTCATCCACCCTCTCTCTGTTGGAGTCCCCCAAGGCTCTGTTCTAGGACCCCTACTTTCTCAATCTATACACTTGGCCAGGGGCAACTCATAAAGTCCCATGGCTTCCAGTACCACCTTTATGCTGATGACACTCAGATCTACCTCTCTGGCTCAGAAGTCACCTCTCTGCTGTCCAGAATCCCGGAGTGTCTATCAGCCATATCCTCCTTCTCTTTCGCTTCCTCAAACTCAATGTGGACAAATCTGAACTCATCATTTTTCCCCATCTCACAGATCTTCCTTACCTACCTATCTATCACAATTAACAACATCACGCTTTCCCCTGTACTGGAAGTCCGCTGCCTCGGAGTAACCCTTGACTCTGCCCTGTCCTTCAAACCGCACTATTTAATATGTGGCCTTTTTTTATTTATTTTTTAACGCAAAATAGTGTTTAGAACTAGGGTAACAAACAGCAAAAACAGTTGAATGTAGGCTTCAAATGCCACAATTTGTAGGCCACAGATAGATTAGGTGTCTGACGGAGATAGCCCACTTTAAAAAATCTGGCCTGTATTATTTTTTCTGCCCAGCTAAATTGTGTCAATAAGTAGGCTAACACACAGCAAAAAAAAATTCTATTGAGGCCTGAAATGGCACAATTTTGAGCGCAATGATATACAATCCGTGTGGCAGGACAAAACCCAGTATAAACTATCTGCCCTGTAGCTAAATATTTTTTTGGCAGCTAAATATTTTTTGGGCAGCAAAAATGGTATCAAAAAATTATATAAGACACCCCAAAAATTTTTTACAGTACCACAAAAATGGCAGAATTTTCTGCACACTCAGATATGATGGCTGGGACGGGGAAAACCCATTTAAAATAGCTGGATTTTCACGCTGTACTATCAAAAGGATCTGGCTGTATTCTGCAGTGTCAACAAGCAAATGGAGAAAAAAAGGGGGCTCTGGATTGCTTTAGAATAAAATAATCAGGATTCAGATGCAAAAAAAAATTATTCCTGGCCACTGATACCTGGGGCTGTGTATATACGGTCAATATATGTAATAGGCAGCAGCAGACAGTAATGGAATGGACCCTCTTGATGTATGCAATGAAGTATGCCACAGACAATGCCTGCCTGCTACTGATATCTATACATCCACAGACACTCCCTGCCTACCTAGCACTGCAATCTATATACCCCGTAATTAGTGCATAGAAGGACTGTTGATTAAGCTGGATTTGTGTATTCAATTATGGTATACCCACACTAACTTATAAACCCCCAAATCTGACCCTATCTCACCAGCAACCCTCCCTACACTGTCTGATTCCGGAGGTGACTGTGATGAGCAGGGCAGCGGCAGGTCTTATATAGACCTGATGATGCTGTGCGGCCAGTTAATCACTAATGCCAACAACCAACATGGCTGCGGCATTACAGTGCGTGGCAGACAATCCCTGCATGTTGATTGGCACTTTTAAGAGCGCCAAACATGCAGGGAGGGGACCCGAATACCCGCCGAACAATCCCGGAAATGGTCGGCGTTCGCCGAGTACCGAGAGTACAGTGATTCTCGGGCGAGTAACGAGCATTACCAAGTATGCTTGCTCATCACTACTCATATATAGAGTTATTACAAAGTGATCTATTTCAGGTGTTTATTTCTGTTAATGTTGATGATTATGCCTTACAGTCAATGAAACCCAACAAAATTTCTCAGTAAATTAGAATAATTAACAAAAGACACCTGTAAAGGCTCCTAAGCGTTTATAAAGGTCCCTTATATAATAGAAAAAGGCGTGCACTCTGTAGTAACGAGTAGGTGCAGGCTGAACCTGGAACTAGGCCAGATAATCATGAAATTGGAAAAACAGCCGCAATCAAAAAATCTTTCAATGCAAGTGAAAAAAGTTTTATTTGGAAACACCACAGCATAAAAAACGTGTAGAGGTAACGTTTCGACCCTGCAATGGGTCTTTCTCAAACCTTAAGGAAGATAACGGAAAAGGAACAGAGGAGACCACTGTGGGATATGAAGACTTGAAAAGGCTCCAGGCCATATATACGGAAATCCGACAGGGCAGGCACCAACTGGAGGTCCTCTACACGTTTTTTATGCTGTGGTGTTTTCAATATAAAACTTTTTTCACTTGCATTGAAAGATTGTTTGAGTGCGGATGTTTTTCCAATTTTATAAAGGTCCCTTAGTCTGTTTTAGTAGCTGCACAATCATGGGGAAGACTGCTGACCTGACAGATGTCCAGAAGGCAGTCACTGACTCTCCACAAGGAGGGCAAGCCACAAGAGGTCATTGGTAAAGAAGCCAGCTGTTCACAGAGTGCTGTATCCAAGCAGATTAATGGAAAGTGGAGTAGAAGGAAAAATTGTGGTAGAAAAAGGTGCACAAGCAACCGGGATAACCGCAGCCTGGAAAGGATTGTTAAGAAAAGGCCATTCAGTAATGTGGGGGAGATTCACAAGGAGTGGACGCTGCTGGAGTCATTGCTTCAAGAACCACCACACACAGACGTATCAGGACATGGGGTACAAGTGTCACATTCCTTGTGTCAGCCACTCATGACCAATAGACAACGCCAGAAGCGTCTTACCTGGGCCAAGGAGAAAAAGAACCGGACTGTTCTCAGTGCTCCAAGGTGTTGTGTTCAGATGAAAGTAAATTTTAGATTTAATTTGGAAATCAAGGTCCCAGAGTCTGGAGGAAGAGTGGAGAGGCCACAATCCAAGCTGCTGGAGGTCTAGTGTGAAGTCTCCACCATCAGTGATGGTTTGGGGAGCCATGTCATCTGCTGGTGTAGGTCCACTGTGTTTTATCAAGACCAAAGTCAGCGCAGCCGTCTACCAGGAGATTTTAGAGCACTTCATGCTTCCCTCTGCTTTTTGGAGATGGAAATGTCATTCTCCAGCAGGACTTGGCCCCTGTCCACACTGCCAAAAGTACCAATACCTGGTGTACAAACACTATTATCACTGTGCTTGATTGGCAACAAACTCGTCTGACCTTAACCCCATAGAGAATCTATGGAGTATTGTCAAGAGGAAGATGAGAGACACCAGACCCAACAATGCAGACGAGCTGAAGGCGGCTATCAAAGCAACCTGGGCTTCCATAACCCCTCAGCAGTGCCACAGGCTGATCGCCTCCATGCCACGCCGCATTGATGCAGTAATTGATGCAAAAGAGCCCCGACCAAGTATTGAGTGCATTTACTGAGCATACATTTCAGTAGGACATTTTGGATTTTAAAATCATTTTTCAAGCTGGTGTTATAAAGTATTCTAATTTACTGAGATAATGACTTTTGGGTTTTCATTGGCTGTAAGTCATAATCATCAACATTAACAGAAATAAACACGTGAAATAGATCACTCTGTGTGTAATGACTCTATATAATATAGGTGTCAGGGACATGGTTTGTGGAACCACTGTGCCACGGACCGTGGAGAGCCTGAAGGGGCGTGACTAAGTGAACACCTGACACCTGTTCACTAGTGCCTCTGATGGTGAGGTTAGACTTGACTCCCGATGAACGCCAGGTGCCACTCCAGGACAGACAAACAGACGCGCAGCAGCTGGACCAGAGGACAGACTGGAGGGAACAGCTGGAAGGGTTTGCATTAGAATGTAGCAGACACAGTTCACATCAGAGTGCAGCAAACAGAGTTCGCATCAGAGTGCAGCAGAGTTCGCACCAGAGTGCAGTAGATAGAGCCTGTATCAGAGTGCCACAGGCAGTGTTTGTATCAGAGTGCAGCAGGCAGGATCTGCATCAGAGTGCAGCAGGCAGGATTCGCACCAGAGTGCAGCAGGCAGGATTCACACCAGAGTGCAGCAGGCAGGATTTGCACCAGAGTGCAGCGGGAACTGGTATGCAACCTTGCACAACTTAGACTGCAAAACAGGAAGGTTGCTCAGGCACCTCCCCAGTGGAGAGGAAGCAATATATGCATAATGCCTCTCACCCATTGGCTGGGGAGGAAATAGTAAGTGCACATGCTGGCCCTTTAAGAGGGTGGGAGCGCATGCCCGTGTGTCCTAAAGACACGGCTAGAAGCCCGGCTGGAAGTGCTACTGGGAGCATGCGGAGCATGAGGAAGAGAGGAACCGACGGCAGCACATGTCAGTGAACTGACACGCCGGAGACCCTGCCTGTCAGAGCAGGTATCCGGCATGGTGCTAATAGTACCCCCTTTATGCCCCCTCCTCTTCAGTTCATCGAGGAATTTCTGGAGGAGAATTGGAGCGTGAATGTTCTCCTTTGGCTCCCAGGATCTCTTCGGGACCAAATCCCTTCCAGTCAACAAGAAAGAAGGTCTTGCCTCTCACCTTCTTCATGGCCAAGATATTTTCTACTTCAAAAACATCATCCGAGATAGTTGGCATGAGCGTGGTAGTGGGATCCTTGAAGAAGGGACTCAGGATGACTGGCTTCAGCAGAGACAGCAGTGGAGAAGGACCGTTTAAGAGAGCGGAAGGCCTCTTCAGCCTCGGAGGACCAGTTCTTTCGGGTCATAGCAGAGATGGGAGTGGTAACCTTGGAGAAGTGAGGAATCAATTATCGATAATAATTAGCAAAGCCAAGGAATCGTATTGCTTTGACTCCCATGGGCAGCGGCCATTTAACGATGGAAGAGATTTTCTCAGGATCCATCCTGATTCCGGTATCCGAGATAATGTAACCCAAGAAGGGGAGAGAGGACTGTTCAAATATATATTTCTCATACTTGACGTAGAGGCGATTCTCCCTAAGATGCTGAAGAACTTGCCAAACTGCTCGTCTGTGGGAGGCCAGATCCGGGGGAAAATACCAGAATATTGTCCAGATACATGATAACGCAGGAATAAGCAGGTTCCGGAAGATGTCGATGACGAATTCTTGAAAAACTGCCAGTGCTTTACTGAGACCGAAGGCTATCACTCGGTATTCATAATGTCCGTCCCTGGTGATGAAAGCCGTCTTCCATTCGTCTCCCCGGCAAATGCAGATTAGATTGTAGGTGCCTCTTAAGTCTTATTTGGTGAAGCCTCTTAATCGGTCAAACAATTCAGGAATCAGTGGGATATGATACTTATTTTTCACCGTGATCTGGTTGAGACCTTGATAGTCTATGCAGGGTCGGAGAGATCCATCCTTCTTCTTGACGATGAAAAACCCGGCCCCAGCAGGAGAGGAGGATTTCTGAATGAACCCCCTAGCCAAATTCTCCTAGATGTAGCTTGAGTCTCAGATGGGGACAGAGGGTAAATTCAGCCTAGACCCGGGAATCAAGTCGATAGGGCAGTCACACAGCCTGTGGGACGACAAAGTCTCTGCCTATTTCTTGTCAAATACGTCATCGAAGGATCAAATGCAGATGGCAAACCGGGCAGCAATGCCGGACTAGACGTGGCCTTAGCCAGACGTACAGGAGTAAGACACCTCCCATGACAGAAATGTCCCCAGCGAAGCACCTCTCCAGTCCAACACAGGTTCGTGCTGTCTCAGCCATGGTAGGCCCAAGAGGAAGGCGTGAGACATGTGGGAAAGAACATAGAAGACCATCCTCTCCGTATGGAGCATCCCAATATGGACCTTAAGCAGCTCAGTAGCCAAATGAACCGTCTCAAGAAGAGTTTCTCCATCGACATGTTATTGCCAGGGGGTTCTGGAGTGGATGAACTGGGATTTGGAACAGCCTACTACAGCCTGAAGGATGAAATTTTCGGCTGCCCCGGAATCCAAATACGCTGACTCAACAAACTGGGATTCACCAGTTGTCACGGCCACAGTAGGGGTCAGGGGTAGAGAGATGTCCTTTCCATTTAGAAAGGCCTCTCCTACCACCCCAAGATGCCGGAGCTTCTCCGGTCTCACCGGGCAGACTTGGATGGCGTGACCCATAACTCCACAATACAGGCACTTGCCTTTAGCACGACGATCCCTCAGTCGCTGTCTAGCAAGGGCAAGGTGGTCGATCTACATGGGTTCAGATGAGTCCTCGACAAGGGAAGGTGAAGGAACAGGCAGTCCTTGAAAAGACGGAGCCAGGCGCTGCAGTTCTCTTTCACGTGTCACCTCACTAGCACGCTCACGGAAGCGGAGGTCTATACGGATGGCGAGGGGGATCAGGTCTTAGAGGTTAGTTGGTAGGTCTCCACCGGCTAGCTCATCTTTAATATCTCCGGAAAGCCCCTCCCAGAATGTCGCCACCAAAGCTTTGTTGTTCCATCCGCATTTGGACACCAGAGTGTGAAAGCGTACCGCATATTGCCCCACAGAAGAATTGGACTGACGTAAACGGAGCAGAGCGGAAGCTGCAGAGGTGGTTCGCCCAGGTTCATCAAACACTTTGCGAAAAGCTTCCAAGAATGCAGGCAAATTGGAGATGATTGAATCCTCTCTCTCCCATAATGGGTTCAACCACGCCAGGGCCTCCCATCCAAGGTGCAACATAAGAAATGCCATTTTTGCTTGGTCCAATGGGAAGTGGTGCGGAAGAAATTAAAAATGTAGCCGGCACTGATTGATGAACCCGCGGCAGAGCTTCAGATTGCTGTCAAAATGTGGTGGGGCTGCGAGTCGGATACCAGGATCTCGAACTAAGCAAATTGTCTGTGAAGTCTCTGGAGAAGACACGGCTGCATCAGCATGCTGTAAATCTGGAGGGATGTTTAAGGCCTCCAACTTTGTGGTTAAGGACTGCAACTGTGTGGACAGCTCTTACTGTGCGTTCTTCTGTAGGCAAAGCTCCTATTATATGGTCCACACGCAGTGGCGTTCCGTGAATAGAGCAGACTAAGCAGCAGCTATGGGGCCCAGACAGGTGAGGGGGCCCACGACGGCCGCTGTCGTTTGGCAGCTGTGCTGTGCTGACACAGTACTATCTCCTTTAATTAAATATAAGCGACGGCCGGACACTGTAAACCCCCTTGAAGGTCCCCTTTCCTTGTTGTCTCCTGGTCAGCAGATGGCTTAAGTCTCTGGCTGCATTTGCATAAGATAGCCAGCCTGCAGCCAGAGACACGTGCATCACAGGAAGCAGAAAACATTCATAAGTTTCACTCAGGGAGAGATACACTACACAAGAAGGTGAGCCCTGCTGGCTGGGGTATGGGGTGGATTTTTTTGTTGAATGTGTCCCCTCACTGTGCTGGCACTTTATATTTACAATGGCTAGCCTCTGGCTGCACTTTGCACCTTAGGGAGTGAGGGGTCCTGATTGCAGGCACTGTGGAGGAGGGGGGCCCTGCATGCACTGCAGCCATCCTTCTGTACTCCTCACAATGCTTCTCCATTAGAGCTGGTTTCATGTGATTTAACCCCTGTACCACCACCAGGCAGGATGATGCTTCCTAGCTGCTGTAGGTAAGACCTCCAGTCTATGTCCCACCACCAACTTCACTGTCAAGGTGTGCAACAATGCATGCTCATGCAATACTAAAAATGTGCAATGCCCTGGAAATCATGGTGCAGCCAATAAATGTTACTAATTTATTCTGCTCCTTCACCCCAGAGGCATGCACCTGGGAGACAGCAATTACATGGGGCGTGCTGAGCTCATGAGGTGCCTGAGAGTGGAAGTTCTGCAGATGTTATGGAAGATATTGTGTGCGGCATTTCTGTGTCCCCTTACCTGTGATAAAATGTGTCTTGTAGTTTGTACACATGTTGGAACTTTGCATAGCTTACATATTGCAATCATTTCATATACAAAGATATGACATCCGTCTACCTGTCTTATATGATGCCATGAATGATGGGCATTGCTTGTACCTGCTGTCAGATTAGGCACCACACTTCTTACATCGGAGCACACTATGCAGCATGTTCCCTGTCAGGCTAGGTTCACATTTATACGCCTGCAGACTTAATGCGTTGGACGTATACATTAAAACGTATGCCATGCATCAACCTACGAATTTAAACAAGTACATTTGATAGATATCGTACTTCCATCTTTGTCTCTATATGTTTTTTTACTTAAAAATAATCATTTTTTTTCCATCCAGTTTTACTGGTGTCAACAGTCCCATCCCACTCCATTTTGGCATCAGTTCTGTGAGGAGGTGTCCAGAGGAATAAACTTTTTTTCACCCCACATTAAAAACGCGTACCTTTGGTCAATTATGTTTTTTTCCCACAATACAACGTGATCAGGGCAAAACATAGTCAGAAGAACATTTTTTTTACACTACGTGTTGCCCGTTTTGGTTTGTGTATGCCTCCATATACATCTGAATACCATTTTTTTTTTTGCAATTCAGACATATTTGTCCAGCAGACTGCACTGTATAAATGTGAGCCAAGCCTAAAGAAGTCCTTTTTGTCCAAGGAGGATAAAGCACATCATAAACACAAGTCCATACTGTGTGTTGCTGCTTTGCAGTGCGTATTTTTGCCATGCTGATTTTACAGGTGAAAGGTATTTACTTTGAGCCTTTTTTTGGTTGTAATGGTGAATGCTTCAGGATTATCAATGACCAAAGGGGCGGCAAATTTTTCAGCCGCCCAAACAGTTGCTACGCCACTGCACACACAAGATGGTGAGCCTGGCTGGGGGTCGATTTTTTTGTTAAATGTGTCCCCTCACTGTGCTGGCACTTTACATTTACAATGGCTCTGACTGCACTTTGCACCTTAGGGAGGGGGGCCCGGCTGCACGCACTGTGGAGGGTGTAGGGGGCCCTGCATGCACTGGGCCCTGCATGCACTGCAGGTGTGTGTGTGTATGGAGTTAAGAGCACCTGTTTTTTTTTTTGGGGGGCCCCATTCAGACTTTTGCTATGGGGCCCCATGATTTCTATGTACGCCCCTGTCCACACGGGCAGGATCCGGGGTCCAGCAGGATCCATGGCCTGAGCAAACTGTCATTGACGTGGTTTGTGGAACCACTGTGCCACGGACCATGAGAGCCTGGAGGGGCATGACTAAGTGAACACCTGTGCCACGGACCGTGGAGAGCTGGAGGGCATGACTAAGTGAACACCTGTGCCACGGACCATGGAGAGCCTGGAGGGCATGACTAAGTGAACACCTGTGCCACGGACCGTGGAGAGCCTGGAGGGCATGACTAAGTGAACACCTGTGCCACGGACCATGGAGAGCCTGGAGGGGCATGACTAAGTGAACACCTGTGCCACGGACCGTGGAGAGCCTGGAGGGGCATGACTAAGTGAACACCTGTGCCACGGACCATGGAGAGCCTGGAGGGCATGACTAAGTGATCCCTGACTGTTCACTAGAGCCTCTGATGGTGAGGTTAGACTTGGCTCCTGATGAACGTCAGGTGCCACTCCAGGACAGACCAACAGACGCGCAGCAGCTAGACTCAGAGGACAGACTGGAGAGAACAGCAGACAGAGCTTGTATTAGAATGCAGCAAAGTTCACATCACAGTGTAGCAGAGTTCACATCAGAGTGCAGCAGAGTTTGCAGCAGATAGAGTCTGTCTGTATCAGAGTGCCGCATGCAGTGTTTGTATCAGAGTGCAGCAGGCAGGATCTGCATCAGAGTGCAGCAGGCAGGATCGCACCAGAGTGCAGCAGGCAAGATTTGCACCAGAGTGCAGCAGGCAAGATTCGCACCAGAGTGCAGCAGGCAAGATTCACACCAGAGTGCAGCGGGAACTGGTAAGCAACCTGCACAACTTAGGCCTCTTTCACACTTCAGTCGTTCGACGTCAGCTAAAATCCTCCAAAAGGTGAAAAAAACGGATCCATTGTAAAATGCAATGGATCAGTTTTCAGATGGATCCGTTCTGAACTTTTGAACCCAGAAATAGCAGCTTCATATGGCTGGAACAGAATATGGCTGGAACAGGAGAGAGAGAGACTCTCCAGAATCGGTGTTGGCACTTTTTGCAGAGTAGAACGCATCTGCTGGCGGATTCCGCCAAAAACTGATGAAGATGGATCCGCCAGCCATACGCGGCCATTATATAAATCGGAGGATGTGACGGATCCGTCATGGTCCGCCTTTTCGACGCACACAAAAAACATCCCAGTAGACGCTTTCCAAAAGTGATGGACGCCAAAATTATGGCGGATCCGTCATTTGACGTCAAAATCCGTCACTAATGCAACTCAATGGCAAAAAACGTATCAGCCAAAAAAAAAGGCGGATCCGTTTTTTTTGACGCTTTGATGGATTTTGACTGATGTCGAACGACTGAATGGTGAAAGATGCCTTAGACTGCAAAACAGGAAGGTTGCTCTGGCACCTCCCAATTTGAGAGGAAGCAATATATACATAATGCCTCTCAACCATTGGCTGGGGAGGAAATAGCAAGTGCACATGCTGGCTGTTGTGAATACTCTGGAGGCGACTTCTGAGCTGGGGCTCTGTTATGTTTTGGTAGCTGAGCAGAGCAGGCAAAAATGGCAATACACCAGAGAGGTTGGAATCTACTGGACTGCAGTACCCTGACTATCCACCACAACTAAAGGCAGCCGTGGAGCGTTCCTACGTTGGTCCTAGACGCCTCGTCACAGCCTGAGAGGATAACTACACCTAAAGATAGAAAGAGGAAAGCTATCTGCCCCGGAGCAGATCCCCAAAGAACATAGGAAGCCCCCAAACATGTAATGGCGGTTAGACAAGAGGAAATACAGACACAGACAGAAAATAGTATGAGCAAACGTTGGGGCCCAATCTGCCTAGACAGAAACGGATAGGAAGGTTACTTACTGCAATCCAAAAAACCCTTAAAAAAAGCCACCACTACTAATTGCAAAAACACCTGAGATCACACGACCTCTACCACCTAAATTAGTTCTCTGGTGTAACAAAACTCAGCCGCAGCCACTGAAAAAACTGTAAAAGGCAAATGAACAAACAACAGTGGCCCCAGAGGAACCGAGAGGGGCTCAAGCCCCCGGGGAGGGGAACCTGGCCAACCTCACAGAAATGCAGAGAAAAATGCAAATGGCAAGCACAAAAACAAAAAGCAGAAAATATCTTATCTGAGAGCAGGAGAAGAGGCAAGACTCAGCAAGCTTCCAAGAGAACCAGGAAACAACGTTGAGACAGGAACAATTGATCACCGGCAACCATGATGGGAGGAAACCTCCCTTATATCCAGCCAGTCTGTAATTCCTGATTGCCAATCCTCATTGAATGGTTCAGTACTGTTTGCAACCACCAGAGGGAGCTTCTGCTCAGAATTCATTTCTAAAACATTCATAACAGGGCTCCCTCCGGTGGTTGCTGAGGGTATTGAACTAATTGCTGAATGGCCTTCAGCTGGCTCTGAATGGTCTGATATAAGTGACCTGAACTCCCTTCAGCCTTGCCGGTAATCAATTGTTATTCCACGTCTTGCTTGGAGCTCAGCTTGCATTCCTGCTCTCATTCAGATAAGTGATTTGCTGTTTTTTTTTCCTCTGGTTGGATTTTCTTGCTGGTTTGCTGCTTAGCAAAGTAGACTTCAGCCTGGTCCCCTTTTGGGGCCTGGCACTGCAATTGTGCTCAGTTTGTGTTTGCACTTTTGCTCTGCTCCTATGTCACTTTTTATTTGCTGAATTGCTGTGTGTTAAGGACCCGTCTCACATAGCGATATCGCTACCGAGAGTCACATAGTTTTGTGACGCAGCAGCGAGCTCCCAGCGATATCGCTGTGTGTGACATTCAGCGACGATCAGCCCCCCTGCTGGGTATCGCTGATTGTCGCTGAAATGTCAGGACATTTTTTTGATCGCCGCGTGTGACAGGCGGGAGACCAGCGATCCGCTGGTAACCAAGGTACACAGCGGGTTTCCAGGCGCGGGGCTGTGCCTAGAAACCCGCTGTGTACCTTGGATACCAGCGCCCTGATGCAGGGAGCTGGTATCCAAGGTACACAGCGGGTTTCCAGGCACCGCGCAGCGCTTGGAAACCCGCTGTGTACCTTGGATACCAGCTCCCTGCATCAGGGCGCTGGTATCCAAGGTACACTGCGGGGAACTAAGCAATGTTACCCGCAGTGTCCTTGTGCTGATCGCTGCCCTGAGCTGCCTGTTTGGCAGCTCAGCAGCGATCATGTAGCGATACACCAGCGATCCTGACAAGTGCATATCGTTGTCGGGATCGCTGGTGTATTGTTATGTGAGACCCAGCCTTTACACCAGAGATCTGATTTAGGTGGTAGAGATTGTGTGATCTCAGTTTTTTTCTTAATCAGAAGTGTTGGTATTTTTGTCAGGATTTTTTTGGGTTGCAGTCAGAATTCTTTCCTATACTTTTCTATCTAGACAGATTGGTCCCCAGCGTTTGCTCATTCTATTTTCTGTCTGTGTTCGTATTTTATTCTGGTCTGACCGCCATTACTGTTGTGAATGGACTTGAAATGAGTTCTGAGCAGAGGCTCCCTCTGGTGGTTACAAGCGGTACTGGACTGTCCAGTGAAGATTGTGAGGATTGGGAATCAGGTGTTACTGACTGGTCTTATTTAAGGGAGTCATCTTCCCATCAGGGTTGCCGGTGATCAATTGTTCTGGTCTCAATCCTTGATTCCTGTTTCCTTTGTAGCCTGCTGTGTCGTGTCTGCATCTCCTGCTAACAGATAAGACATTTTCTTCTTTTTGTTTTTGTGCTTGATTTTTGCATTTTGTCCTGCACTTCTGTGGGGGCCTTCAGGGTCCCCTCCGGGGGCTTTTGCTCTCTCAGTTTAGTTCAGCCACTGATGTTTGTACATTTGCTTTTTCCAGTTTTTTCAGTGGCTGCTGTTTTGATTTTGTTACACCAGAGAACTAATTTAGGTGGTAGAGGTCGTGTGATCTCAGGTGTTTTTGAAATTAGTAGAGTTGGTGCTTTTCAGGGTTTTTTGGGATTGCAGTAAGTGCCCTTCCTATCCTTTTCTATTTAGATAGTTTGGGCCCCAACGTTTGCTCATACTATTTTCTGTATGTGTCAGTATTTCTTCTTGTCTAACCGCCATTACATGTTTGGGGGCTTTCTATGTTCTTTGGGGATCTGCTCCGGGGCAGATAGCTTTCCTCTTTCTATCTTTAGGTGTAGTTAGTTTCTCAGGCTGTGACGAGGCGTCTAGGACCAACGTAGGAACGCTCCACAGCTGCCTCTAGTTGTGGTGGTTAGTCAGGGTACTGCAATCTCATAGATTCCAACTGCTCTGGTGTATTGCCTTTTTTACCTGCACTCCTCAGCTACCAAATCATAACACATTACATGTTTGGGGGCTTCCTATTTCTTTGGGGATTCTACTACGGGGCATTTAGCTTTCATCTTTCTGCCTTTAGGTGTAGCTATCTCTCCGGCTGTGACGAGGCATCTAGGATCACCGTAGGTACGCTCCACGGCTACTTCTAGTGTGGCAGTTAGTTTAGGGTCCTGCAATCCAATAGTTTCCAGCCTCTCTGGTGTATTGCTTTTTTGGCTATTTTGCAATCTCTCCTCAGCTACCAAAACATAACAGTATTACCGGCCAAACTGAAAATTATATGGTACCCAACAGAAGGGAAAAATAGTAAAAGGAAAAAAAAAAAAGGGAGTTGTCAGAAATTTTATTTTTTCTCTCTGTTGCATTTTTCCCTCTTTTTCTCTGGGTGCTGAGGAGGATTTTTTTTCCTCAATGGAGTTTGCACAGTTGTCTGGCCGTGTGAAGCAGCTTGCCACTGAGGTTCAGAGTATTGCTACCTATTTTGCTAGGTTGCCGGTTGTGGAACCTAGGATCCCCATACCAGATTTATTTTTGGGGGATCGGTCTAAATTTATGAATTTCAAAATAACTGTAAGTTGTTTTTTGCCTTGAAGCCTAAGTCCTCAGGGAACGCAGCACAGCAGGTTCAAATTGTCATCTCTCTCCTGCGCGGCGACCCTCAGGATTGGGCTTTTTCCCTGACACCTGGGGATCCTGTTTTGAATGATGTTGATGTATTTTTTCAGGCTCTGGGGTTATTGTACGATGAACGTAATATCACTGATCAAGCTGAAAAGACCTTGTTGGCATTAAATCAGTGTCATGAAGATGCTGAGTTATACTGTCAGAAATTTCGAAAGTGGGCAGTCCTGACCAAATGGAATGATGATGCTTTGGCAGCCCTTTTTCGGAAGGGTCTGTCAGAAAATGTAAAAGACGTTATGGTGGGTTTCCCTGTTCCCTCTGGTCTCAATGATTCTATGTCTTTGGCTATTCAAATTGACAGACGTTTGCGTGAGCGCAGAGGTATGCGTGAGATAGTGTTGCCTTGTGAACCAGCTCCTGAGCCCATGCAGTGTGATGGAGTGACTTCTGAGGCTCAGCGTCATGAGTTTCGAAGGCTCAATGGGTTATGTTTCTACTGTGGTGATGCCTCTCATGCTATTTCAGTCTGCCCTAACCGGGGAAGACGTTTTGCACACTCAGTTGTCTTGGGTAGTGTTCAGACTAAATTTCTGTTGACTGTTACCCTGATTTTCTCTCTGTCCACATTTTCGGCTCAGGCTTTTGTTGATTCAGGAGCAGCTATTAACCTGATGGATTTTGACTTTGCCAAACGTTGTAGGTTTCCCATGATACCCCTGCGGACGCCTATTCCTTTACTGGGCATTGATTCTACCCCTTTGGCTGAGAATAAACCCCAGTTTTCAACTCAAGTGATAATGAGGTGTGAGACAGTGAGTGAATATGTGATGAATGGGGTGTACATTTCACCTAGGTATAAGGGAAATGTGTGGCTTTGTAAACCTAGTGGTAGAGAAAGGTCACTACACCTCACATTCAGCACACACTTGCAGCACAAGCCTGAAACTACTCAGGTGTTAATTAGGAGACCAGAAGTAGGTGTTTGGAAACACAATCTGAGAGCTAGTTTAGCCTGGACACAGGAAGGTGTCCTGGCACAAGAAACAATCTCCAAGAGTGTTAGAGCTAGTTTAGCCTGGACACAGGAAGGTGTCCTGGCACAAGAAACAGTCTCCAAGAGTGTTAGAGCTGTCTTTAGCCTGGACACAGAGAGGTGTCCTGGCACAAGGAAGCAGTCTCCAAGAGTGTTAGAGCTGTCTTTAGCCTGGACACAGAGAGGTGTCCTGGCACAAGGAAGCAGTCTCCAAGAGTGTTAGAGCTGTCTTTAGCCTGGACACAGAGAGGTGTCCTGGCACAAGGAAGCAGTCTCCAAGAGTGTTTGAGCTATCTCAGTTTGGGTGCAGGAAGGACCCCGGACATAGGAGTAGTCTCAGTGCGAATCCGTGTGAAGAGCGGCTGAATAGGAGTGGATCTCTCTCAAGTCTGGACATGGAAGGTGCCTTCAGACACAAGGAGGAGTATCTGTGAAGCTCCATACTGGTAACATATGTGATATGTGTTGTTTTGGGCACAGACTGGTAGAGTCTGGGTCCCGGATAGAGAGGGCCATCTATCTAAGTGTAATTAGAGGCTAGACAAGCCCAGGTTTTCTGTTTATGCTTTGTTTTAATCTGTTTGCTGTGGACTTTAATAAAGCTGGTTGCGGCCAGTTTTGCATCAGAACTGCTGTCTGAATGAACTGTTTTCATGCCATTCTGTCTACCCAGACAGCGATCCTAGAGCTAAACCCCCTGGAATGCTACAATTGGCGGAGAATTCTGGGGCAGCGCAGTGGCTGATACAGTTAGTGCTGGAGTGTGCATGCAGCACAGAGGCTTAGAGACAGCAATAAAGGTGAAGTCTGTTGAAATAGCAGCAGAGAAAAAAAAAAAGTGTGTCAGCAGAAACGTCTGTTTGGAGCAGTCTTGGAGAGACAGTGGCCCTGATAGGGTCTGCAGAGAGAAAATGTATGCACAGCAAAGCTGAACTTGTTGTGAAAATGACTGTGGAATGTGCAGCAGCAAAAGAAAAGTCTGTGGAGCAGTCTTAAAGAGACAGGAGCCCTAATAGACTTTGCAAGAAAAAAAAAAAAAAAGTGTCTGCACAGCAGAGCTGAATTTTCTATGGAAAAGACTGTAGAGTGTGTATGTCTTGAGTGAAGACTGCCGTTGTTAAGACAGAGAAGTCTGACAGCATGGATGACAGCATGGAGGCGCTGTTTGAACAAATGGCGCAAGTTAATGTGCAACATAAGACTGCCGTGGTTGAGACAGATAAGTCCAGCAGTATGGAGGAGCTTGTTAAGAAACACCTGCAGAGCATGCAGCAGGCCCAGCAGAGCTGGCAGCAGCAGCAGGAGTTTAACCGATTGCTGAGGGAACAGATTGCAGCTCTCAGCACCTTGTACCCGAGTAATGTTGTGAAGGTACCTGCATTGTCCGCTGTAAAGAAGGCGGTAAGACAGTCCCTGGAAAAGATGACACCTCGTGATGATGTGGAGGTATATCTCACTAGGTTTGAGAGACTGGCAGAGAAGGAGAATCTGCCCCTATCTGAATGGGCCATGATGGTCGCACCCTATCTGATTGGAGAGCCCCAAAGGGCCTATGCTGACCTGAGCGAGCAGGACCGCCAAGACTATGCTAAGATGAAAGTGGGGATTCTTGCCCGGCTGGGTGTTACGGTGACAGCCCGGGCCAGGGGAGTTCATGACTGGAGATACAGTTGGGAGTCTGCAGTCAGCAGGCCTGATTATGGAGTTGAAAAGGTGATAGTGAACCGCTACACCCGAGCATGTCCTCCTGAGGTACAGCCGTCTGAGAGGTCGTCACTTCAGAGTTCCCGGACGCTGAACTCTCCCGGTAAGAGCGTTCCAGCTGTTGGGGACATGGGGTATGCTGATAAGCGGGTTCAGGCCCGAGCGGACATATGGGAGGGTGATTGTGGTGGACAGTGTTGGAGATGTCGTGAAATTGCAGCCGGCTGTTCACTAGAGGGGGAGCCTATGTGCCGTGATGTTGGCAGGCCCTCTCTCCCTGCGCAGAACCTGTGTGTGTGTCCACCTCAGCCGAAGAGACTGGACCACAGGTGTCCCCGGTGGTTGTAAATGACTGCCCAGCACAGGTCCTCTTGGACTCAGAGAGTCCAGTGACTTCCATATGTGACAGCCTGATTGATAGGGAATTCATCCCTGATAAGCACCTGAGTGTGGTGTGCATCCATGGAGACACCAAAGTCTACCCAGAGACTACCGTGGACTTGGTCCCTAAACTCGGGGAGGTTTCATATGAAGTGGGGGTAGTGAAGAGCCTGGTGCAACCCGTCATATTGGGTAATGACTTTCCCCGGTCTGAGGATCTCTGGGGGAAAAATGTTTCTGATGGACAGTGTGATGAAGCTCCTACTGAGGGTGCGCAGTCCCGAGGGGCGGAACACAATGCTAGTGGGACGTTAAACTTATGTGATAATGATGATGATGATGATGATGATGATGATCATGATAATGATGATGACCATGATGATGATGATGATGATGATGATCATGATAATGATGATGATGATGATCATGATAGTGATGATAATACTGATCATAGTCATGATAATGATGTTGATAATAATGATGACTGTGATAGTGATGAAATTCCTTTGCAGGTGATGTTGGGAGACGAGGATGGTGGTTCTCGGGAACCGAGTGTCCCTGACTTGCCTGTGTCCTGTGACAATTTTGAGAGTGAGCAGTGGCGAGACCCCACTCTTAAAACAGCACAGGAAAATATGATTGTTCTAAATGAGGTTTCCCAGGAGCCTGGTTCTGAGGAGAGGTTTCCTC
This sequence comes from Oophaga sylvatica, assembly GCA_033576555.1. Lineage (NCBI taxonomy): Eukaryota > Metazoa > Chordata > Amphibia > Anura > Dendrobatidae > Oophaga > Oophaga sylvatica. The sequence continues at coordinate 103,504 of JARQOD010000184.1, read as the reverse complement.
ATGCTGCCATGGACAATAGCCTATTGTATAGGGACACTGAAGTCCAGAGAGAGGTCGTGAGTCAGCTCCTAGTACCTGAACTATATAGAAGTATAGTGCTGGGGTTGTCACATAGTCACATACTTGAGGGACCAGATGGTGAAGTTAATGTTGTGGATGACATGTTAACTAAGGTTCCAGATCAGGATGTGAATGAAAATGAATTGTATAACCCTGACAGTGGGCAGGATATGAATGAAAATGAATTGTATAGCCCTGACAGTGAGCCAGATGTGGCTGAGGAAGTAGAGTGTGGGACGGACGGTGGGGCTTCTGGGCATGTCTTGCCAGAAGAGCCTGAAAGTGGGGAACTGGAGAAAAGTGAAAAATCCCCTATACCTTCTGTGATAGTTGGTGACACATGGTCAGTGCACCAGGGACAGGAGGTACATGAGTTTCTGAGGAAGAGTCAGCAGAAGTGTTCTGATGTGTCTGGTCGTACTACTTTGGCCAGGCACTATATTGAATCTGAGCCCGGCCCTAAGGTCAAGATGAAACCGTGCAGGATACCTGAGGCCCGCAGAGAGTATAGGCCTGGGAGGGTACAGGGTAGTGCGGATGCTTCAGATGAAGAGAAAGCTGATGTTGGCTATGACAGTGGTGAGGATGAAGCTGATGAGGGCCATGACTGGTCCGGAGTTCACTGTCTCTGTTGGATTGTTGACCAGCCCTCCGGTCTGGATGACCAGCCCTCCGGTCTGGAGAAGAGGGAGGGGATATGTGAGACAGTGAGTGAATATGTGATGAATGGGGTGTACATTTCACCTAGGTATAAGGGAAATGTGTGGCTTTGTAAACCTAGTGGTAGAGAAAGGTCACTACACCTCACATTCAGCACACACTTGCAGCACAAGCCTGAAACTACTCAGGTGTTAATTAGGAGACCAGAAGTAGGTGTTTGGAAACACAATCTGAGAGCTAGTTTAGCCTGGACACAGGAAGGTGTCCTGGCACAAGAAACAATCTCCAAGAGTGTTAGAGCTAGTTTAGCCTGGACACAGGAAGGTGTCCTGGCACAAGAAACAGTCTCCAAGAGTGTTAGAGCTGTCTTTAGCCTGGACACAGAGAGGTGTCCTGGCACAAGGAAGCAGTCTCCAAGAGTGTTAGAGCTGTCTTTAGCCTGGACACAGAGAGGTGTCCTGGCACAAGGAAGCAGTCTCCAAGAGTGTTAGAGCTGTCTTTAGCCTGGACACAGAGAGGTGTCCTGGCACAAGGAAGCAGTCTCCAAGAGTGTTTGAGCTATCTCAGTTTGGGTGCAGGAAGGACCCCGGACATAGGAGTAGTCTCAGTGCGAATCCGTGTGAAGAGCGGCTGAATAGGAGTGGATCTCTCTCAAGTCTGGACATGGAAGGTGCCTTCAGACACAAGGAGGAGTATCTGTGAAGCTCCATACTGGTAACATATGTGATATGTGTTGTTTTGGGCACAGACTGGTAGAGTCTGGGTCCCGGATAGAGAGGGCCATCTATTCTAAGTGTAATTAGAGGCTAGACAAGCCCAGGTTTTCTGTTTATGCTTTGTTTTAATCTGTTTGCTGTGGACTTTAATAAAGCTGGTTGCGGCCAGTTTTGCATCAGAACTGCTGTCTGAATGAACTGTTTTCATGCCATTCTGTCTACCCAGACAGTGATCCTAGAGCTAAACCCCCTGGAATGCTACAGAGGGTTGAACCAGATCATCAGGAGAGTTGCAAATTTCTGGTGTTGCATAATCTGCATGACATTATTGTACTGGGTTTCCCTTGGTTACAGTCTCATAATCCTGTTTTGGATTGGAAATCTGTGTCTGTCTTTTAGAAGATTAATTCCAGATTTATTGCAGTCAAAAACAGATGGAAACGTTTCGGTCCGACAAGGACCTTCCTCAATCTGACAGCAACAAAATATATTACAATATATTACAAAAAACAATGAAAACATAACACACAACAAAACAAAAAGGTTTATATATACATTCCTGTCTAAAGGACCTATCCAGAAAAGAGTTGCAAGGAGGAGATCCTTCATGGTGAACTATTTCTATCAGATAGACAATATACTTAAGGTGTAATGAGAAGGAGTTCCAATACTTACCCGACTGCTTGTGACGAGGGAATAGTATGAATAAAAAGGCAGCTTGCCTAAGAGGAAGAAGAGAACTGCATTGTTTGATTTGGCCCTATATTATCAATAAGTATATTTCAGATCATATATTATCATATATTTTCATTTGTGAAAGAACTGAACACTAAGTACCTTTACGGAAGAGAAATCCTCTTATAATTTTATTATATGCTTTCCTGAGAGATTATCCCTATTTAGGGCCTATGGTATATGATTAAGAAATTAGTGAACATAGTCATCTGGATAATTATATATGTATAACAAAAGGAAATGTGTGACCAAAAAGAAAGGGGTGGTCGTGTGGAAAAACTCACATTGTCACTACTGAGATCCAGAGATAAGGACCGGGATGGTTCACAGAATGACCTAAAATGGCAAAGGATGTGCCATATTTGGATTATATATATATCAACTTATATAAAAAAGGAATTATCATGTATAGCTTTGAATATAGAGGCCACTAATTGTTACTTTATCATGTAGCATAAAACTCACTTTATTCACAATGTGATCCAGTGTAGGATATAGGGGCCAATATGGCTCTCAAACAGACCTAAAATGGCAATAAAATGCCTATGTTAAATTCTATACATATAAGGAAAATGATATATTAAATCAGGTAGTCCGTAATGCTGTATTAATATATATATATATTATATATATATATTTATATATTTATTTGTGTATATATCCAATGACATAAGAAAGGAATTAGGTACCGTAATAAGATGGTGATTTAATGATATGGTGTATATGTACCTATATACCCTGTATTGGTATGCAACTCTGTATAAACTCATTGGTGGCAGTATGTCCACCCACTAAGTTCCTATTTATAGTTAGTGATAACATATATCGGTGGTATACTGCCTAGTAATATGTACATTAGTGGCAGTGTGAATGCTGAATAGAAGCTTGATTATAATTGGTGAGGGCATATATTAGTAGCATACTACTTGGTCACATGTACATTGGTGGCAGTGTAAATGCTATATAGGAACTGCCATATTAGTGAGGCACACAGTAATAAAATAAACATTGGTGGCAGTACTTACTGGGCCGGAAATAGCCAGGGCGCAGGTCTCTCCCGTCTGATGCGGCGTCCACTGCTTGTCAGCTGGGGAGACCGCGCTGCTCTGCGCCTTAAAAGGGGAAGGAGGCGGAGCGGTGACGTATGACGTCACCGGAAGTGTCGTCTGCGTTCCACCATGCGTTTCACTGTAGTTGGCGATATATTTTCACTACATAGTCGTATCTCCGTATGCACACCGGTAGTTATGTCCACTAATACTTTTTCATATAACACTGAGGAGACCACAAATATTTTGTCAAAATTGAATCTCTCAAGTGATTTTCTGAAAGTTCCTCCTAGGGAGACAAGGGGAAGGGACCTAGAGAGAGAATTACGTCATCAGATTAATTATGAACTACATTATGCTACATTATCCGAATATCTACGGATGAAGAGGATCCCTAGAGGACTGAGGGTATCACTACAACCTACTCTGTTCCGTGACTATACTGATTTCTGTCTCAGATTTAAACAGATCTTGAATAAGTGTTCGTTCGACCTTATGACTTTAACTATTGAACACCTACAGTCAGCAATTACCAAAACTAAGGAAGAGATTACGAATATAGAGACACAATTATCTTCAATAGGAACTCCTGAGGAATTAACGACACTTAAAACTCGGATCAAATCTGTGACGGACCAGCATAGGAAGGATACAGAACATAGGAAAAGAATTAAATTCCAAAGAGACGCCGACGACTACGAGCAGGGTCGCGTTTATCGTTGGCAATTTATTAACAATTTCCGTTCATCCTATACTAGGCCCAACTACAGATCCTCCTCTGATATCTCAACTTCAGGATCTGAAACAGAACGGAGGGATCCACGTCCAGGACCGAGTCGTTTTTTATGACAAAGGACCAGACGTCAACGAGGAAGAGGATACGGAGAGGACGGCATAAAAAGGGATACGGACCAAAGAGTGACGCGCTCACAGGTACATGCCCATTGGTGACTAATATATCATCACGCACACTCAGTGTAGCGGAATATCATCTTCTTCAGAGGGGATTATCATTTTGTCCAGCGTACCGGTTAAACACCTTTAACCTTGACATGGAACTTCAAAGGTTTGTCACGCTGTATAGCAGATATATATATATGTGATGTCAGTAATCTATATCAAAAGGGCAACATACAATATAACATGCGCATAGATATATGATAACATAGAATTACCTGACAGAAAGTCCAGTGGGTCAATACGGAATCCGTTATACGCTGTCTCCGGCTAGAGGGTGACCGGGGTCTATGCTGACCCTAAACTGGGGTCCTAACTAATCCCTCTACCTGGAGGTACTGTTAAAGGTACAGAGGTCCAGGCCAACAGCGTAAACCCTGTCTCCTATCAATCCCTGCCAACTGTAATCTAGTCCTAAGAAGGACCCTGATTACCACCAAAGGGAATGAACAGGTAACGGTTAATGAACAGAAAGACATACAAGAAAGACAAGAAATAAAGTAAATAAAGTCTTACATACAACACTCACACACAGTAGGAACACCTAAGGTCTCAGAGATAAACTATAAGCTATAAGAGTAAAAACAACTAAGGAGCTCTTACTTAAGTATTCTCAGAACCGATCCAGTCTGCTAGACTACATAAAGGCTTTCACCGGCATCTAACAAGCAGACTGGCAGGTATATGAAGGAATCTAATTAGAACATAATCAAAAGCAGCCGGGCGAGGCTGGACCTAGTCTTAGCAAAGAGCTAGGTAAAATTAACTCCCTCATTACCAAACACAAAGAAACAGCAACTCAGCTGTGAGAAGTCAGAGTGTGTAATCGCGACGATCCTTGTGGCGATACACCCATGACAGTACCCCCCCTCTACGAGGGGACTCCGGACCCTCAGGGCCAGGTCTGCCCGGGTGAGTTGTGTGAAAGGTCCGAACCAATCGATCTGCGTTAACATCAGACGCAGGGACCCACGTCCTCTCCACAGGACCATACCCCCTCCAATGAACCAAGTACTGAAGGGATCGGCGACTGAGACGTGAGTCAATGATTTTCGACCCATGAAATTCCACGTTATCATTGACCACCACTGAAGGCGGAGGTAGAGGTGACGGTATGACTGGTGCCACATACTTTTTAAGTAATGACTTGTGAAACACATTATGAATTTTAAACGTAGGAGGGAGGTCCAGACGAAATGCCACAGGATTAATTATGGAACTGATCCTGTACGGCCCGATGAATCTGGGACCCAACCTTCAGGAGGAAACTTTAAGTTTTATATTCCTGGTAGACAACCAAACTAGATCGTTCACCTTCAGATCTAGACCAGAAACTCTCCCCCTATCAGCCATCCGTTTGTAACGGTTCCCCGTAACCTTCAGTCTTAACCGATCTGGAACTATCAGTCTCCCTGGAAGTCCCACCGGGGCGTCCCCCTGAGCCCCCAATACCTCCCCCTCAAGCTCAGAGCATACAGCTGACACTACAACTCCCTCCTGAGGAATAGGAACCGGATCATCCGTCTTCCCGGCCCCTGGGAAAGTACGAGATAAGGCATCAGGAAGCAACTTTATTGAGCAGTCATATGCGCGATGAGGAGGTAACTCTTTACACCCCTCCTCTGAGAACATCTCCCCAAAGTCCTCCAGAAAAGGAGACAAAGTCCTAGGCACAACCGCACCGATGACCGTGCTCATGCAGTTATTCCTGCAAAATTCACCCCACTGGCTTATCTTTCCGGATTGCCAATCAATCACTGGGTTATGTTTAGCCAGCCAAGGAAGTCCCAACACAATAGGAGTAGGTAGACCCTCCAACACATAACAAGACAATTGCTCTTTATGTCTTGCCCCTACTCGAAGATCTATGTTATGAACAGCTTGTACCAAGCTACCTTGACCGAGAGGTCTAGAATCAATAGAGACTATAGGGACCGGTTTGGCCAATACATTCAGTTGCATACCATGCACCTGGGCAAACCGAGCGTCCACCAGATTAGCCCCGGACCCACTATCAAGAAAAACAGAAATCCTCTCAGTTCTAGTACCAATCACCACCTCCGCAGGCACGAGAAACTGAGAGGGATTTGGGGACGAAATACACACTCCCAGGTTAACTCCTTTGCTCAAAGAGGCCCGGGATGGACACCCCCCAACAAAATGTCCCTCTCTCCCGCAAAAGAAACACCTTCTAGTCTTGCGGTGCACCGCCAATTCCCTCCTACAAAAAGATGTCCCTCCCAACTGCATGGGTTCCTCAGAACAGACCAGGGGAACCTCAGTATAAGGGACTTTAGTAGTAGGTGGAGTCATCACGGGAGGCGGAGTTACCTCGCGTCTTCCCCGAATTCGTCTATCCATGCGAATAGCGAGGGCCATAGCAGCCTCCAGTGATGGAGGAGAATCATACTGAGCCAACACATCTTTTAATTTGTCAGACAACCCTTGACAAAACTGGCTCCTAAGAGCTGGGTCATTCCACTGAGTATCTGTTGCCCATCTACGGAACTCAGAAGAATATTCCTCCGCTGGACGATTTCCTTGCCGTATTTTACGTAACTTTGTTTCAGCAAGGGAAACTCGATCCGGATCATCATATACCAGACCCAGGGCAGTAAAAAATCGATCCACTGACTGGAGATCTGGGGAGCCTGGAGGAATAGAGAACGCCCAAGATTGAGGGTCCCCTTGTAAGAGCGAGATAACAATTCCCACCCTCTGCTCTTCACTCCCAGATGACCGAGGCCGCAGCCGAAAGTACAATTTACATGCCTCCGGAAAGTAAAAAATTTGTCCCGCCCACCAGTGAACCTGTCCGGGAGAGCAACCTTAGGTTCAGATCTGGTTTGCTCCGGGGGGAACAAAACCTTGGACTTAATGTCTGCAAACTCCATGGACAACCCCTGCAACTGCCGGGCCAGCTGGGCTACTGGATCCATGACAGCTGGAGAGAATCTTTAGTATGGCCGGTGAAAATGTCACGCTGTATAGCAGATATATATATATGTGATGACAGTAATCTATATCAAAAGGGCAACATACAATATAACATGCGCATAGATATATGATAACATAGAATTACCTGACAGAAAGTCCAGTGGGTCAATACGGAATCCGTTATACGCTGTCTCTGGCTAGAGGGTGACCGGGGTCTATGCTGACCCTAAACTGGGGTCCTAACTAATCCCTCTACCTGGAGGTACTGTTAAAGGTACAGAGGTCCAGGCCACCAGCGTAAACCCTGTCTCCTATCAATCCCTGCCAACTGTAATCTAGTCCTAAGAAGGACCCTGATTACCACCAAAGGGAATGAACAGGTAACGGTTAATGAACAGAAAGACATACAAGAAAGACAAGAAATAAAGTAAATAAAGTCTTACATACAACACTCACACACAGTAGGAACACCTAAGGTCTCAGAGATAAACTATAAGCTATAAGAGTAAAAACAACTAAGGAGCTCTTAGCTTAAGTATTCTCAGAACCGATCCAGTCTGCTAGACTACATGAATGCTTTCACCGGCATCTAACACCCAGACTGGCAGGGATATAAAGGAAGCTAATTAGAACATAATCAAAAGCAGCCGGGCGAGGCTGGACCTAGTCTTAGCAAAGAGCTAGGTAAAATTAACTCCCTCATTACCAAACACAAAGAAACAGCAACTCAGCTGTGAGAAGTCAGAGTGTGTAATCGCGACGATCCTTGTGGCGATACACCCATGACAAGGTTCTACCGTAGTCTTCGGCTAAAGATTCACTTTGCCAACAAACTACCGAATGCACCGGAACTACCACGTGACAGTGGATCCCTCTCTATCACCAAGTTAGGCCTCCGTACCAAAAGTACCTACATTCCACCGCGGGTTCCCATGCGTTGGAGGCATTTATTGAGTTTGTTGATTCTGCATCAAAACAACTAAGATATAATATGGAAAATGGGAAATTACACCTGAATCCCAATCTTAATCCATTTGACCAACAGGCCTTGCGCTCTCTACGGGAGGACAAGACAATTATTATGAAGCCAGCTGACAAGGGTGGTTCCATAGTAGTTATGAACCGATCAGACTACTTAAAAGAAATCTATCGACAACTAAACGATAATTCTGTTTATGTGAAATTACCAAGAAATCCCACTAGTGAGATTAGTGATCAGATTGATTCTGTTTTGTCGAGATTTCTTGACCTAGGGGTTATAGACACAAAAACTAAGGAATATCTTACTAAAAGAAATCCCATAACACCTGTGTTCTATACCCTACCAAAAATACACAAGAGTCTGGAAAACCCCCCAGGTAGACCTATAGTCGCGTCAACCGAATCTATCTTATCCCCTTTGTCTATCTTTTTGGAAAAGATACTTACCCCGCTGGTCCGCAAAGTATCATCCTTTATTCTGGATACAGGCGACTTTCTTAAGATGATAGGATCACTAGGCATACTAACAGAGACATCCATCTTAGTAACATTAGATGTTAAAGATCTATATACATCAATACCACATGACAAAGGGATCTTGTGCGCCAGACAATTGCTACAAACATCCAATATGCAACATGATTCGGTCCAACTATGTTTGGAACTTTTGACAATTGTCCTCACTAAGAACTTCTTTCTTTTTGAGGAAACCTTTTACATGCAAATCAAGGGTATGGCCATGGGGTCCAATGTGGCCCCCCCATACGCTATCTGTTATATGGCCAATTTTGAGGAGGAGGTTGTTTACACAAACGTTCTATTCTGCACTCACTGTCGTCTATGGAAGATATACATAGACGACATTTTCTGTATCTGGGACGGACCGATATCTACCTTAAACCAATTTTTTGCCATATTGAACAAATCATGGCCAGGCCTTACTTTCACTATGTCAGAAAGCAAAGAGAAGGTCAGTTTCCTCGATACTACCATAATTAAGGACATTAATGGAAACTTAGGCACGGATCTCTTTACCAAAGAGACGGATTGTAATAGTCTCTTACACTTCAGCAGCTTACACCACCAGCAATAAAGAAGTCCATACCACGTTCACAATTTAAACGTGTACAGAGAATCGTATTAAACCATGATACCCTCTCTCTTCGCCAAAGTGAGATGCACAATAAATTTCTAGAACGAGGGTACCCCTCTAACCTTCTAACTGAAGCGGCGGCACCACTAATAAGATCCAACTCTCAGGTTGGCAATAGAATCCCCTTTGTCCACACATACCATCCTTTTGTAGAAATTCTCCACAAGACAATTAGACAACATTGGGGACTCCTCGGCAAAGCCCATCCTGAGATACCCGAGTTTCAAAACACTTTTCTTCCATGCTATAAGAGGGCACCTAATCTTCGTGATGATCTGGTAAGAGCAGACATAGGTGATAACAGACAAGTACAAACCCAGAGATTTTTTATCTACACCCAAAACAGGCACATTCCATTGCCTACAATGCAATCAATGTCATAATGTCATGAAAGGGAATATCATATACCATCCTCACTCTGGTAAGAGATACAATATTAAATGTTATGCTACTTGTAATTCAACCTTTGTTGTCTATCTAATCAAATGCCCATGTGGCCTCCTCTATGTGGGAGAAACCACACAGGCCATAAAAGAAAGGATCTCTAAACACAAAAGTACAATTAGGTGTAAAAATGTACTCCTCCCAATACCGTCTCATTTCATTGCCAAAGGTCACCAGATCTCGCAACTGAAATTTCAAATAATAGAACAGGTCCGCGCACCCAGACGAGGGGGAGACAGAGAACGTCTCCTGAAGAAACGGGAGGCGTACTGGATACATGAGCTACAGACCCTTTCACCGAAAGGTCTGAACAGGGAGTACGACTTGTACTCCTTTATTTAAGAATATCCTATTCATATATATCCGTGGGCTGTTATTTGGTATAAAATATGGAATATAAGATTTCTCTACTGTTATATTCTGCTGATACTCTCACGTTAGTTTCTACTCATGTGGGCTATCATAGTCTTATGATTTGTATGCCTTAGTAACCCTACTATATACAATGCTATTCTTGAGTATGAAATATATCTCCAGCACAATATGTACCGCACGAGCGGTTTATAAATAATCAACTAACTCTGTTTTTCTCTATTACAGAGTCTATCTCCTTACCCGACTGCATTCCAGCACCCTTTATTGTTTTCTTGTTTTTTTCTTCTTTATTTTCCTATTGTAATTGTCCATATGTAATAAACACTACTTACTTACAATATCCTTTTTTTTCCTTTTTTATCTTTATTCCTCATACCTTAATTTATGGCATATCATTTTCGGACATATATAATGTACCTTCCCTGTTAAACTCTTATAGGCACCATTCACAGGCGGGACCCTAAGATGACATCCCCTGCCATGATATTTTCTGACCACTTTGTTGTTTAAACGCTAATCCAGTAAAGCATAGTAGCCCACTACTATTTATGCCCATTTAGCACAAGTGCAGTGTATTTTTCCTTAACACAGTAAGTTATAGCTGATGACGAGTACCTAGATGACGCTCACTCAGCGCCAACTACAGTGAAACGCATGGTGGAACGCAGACGCCACTTCCGGTGACGTCATACGTCACCGCTCCGCCTCCTTCCCCTTTTAAGGCGCAGAGCAGCGCGGTCTCCCCAGCTGACAAGCAGTGGACGCCGCATCAGATGGGAGAGACCTGCGCCCTGGCTATTTCCGGCCCAGTAAGTACTGCCACCAATGTTTATTTTATTACTGTGTGCCTCACTAATATGGCAGTTCCTATATAGCATTTACACTGCCACCAATGTACATGTGACCAAGTAGTATGCTACTAATATATGCCCTCACCAATTATAATCAAGCTTCTATTCAGCATTCACACTGCCACTAATGTACATATTACTAGGCAGTATACCACCGATATATGTTATCACTAACTATAAATAGGAACTTAGTGGGTGGACATACTGCCACCAATGAGTTTATACAGAGTTGCATACCAATACAGGGTATATAGGTACATATACACCATATCATTAAATCACCATCTTATTACGGTACCTAATTCCTTTCTTATGTCATTGGATATATACACAAATATTATATATATATATATATATATATTAACTAGTGATTAACCCGTTCTACGCCCGGGTGGAAAGCATTTTTATAGGTACATGGTCTCCCATTCTGGTATGTGCTGCCCCCCTCCTATCCTAGTATGCATGCCACCCTCATCCCCACCCAAATCTACTATGCATGGCACCCCATTCCTCATCCTGGTATGCATGGTCCCCTCATCCCCCAATCCTGGTATGCATGGTACCCCCTCATCCCTATCCTGGTATGCATGTTACCTGCTCATCCATATCCTGGTATTCATGTTTCCCTCACCCCCCAATCCTGGTATGCATGGTCCCCTCACCCCCCAATCCTGGTATGCATGGTTCCCTCCTGCCCAATCCTGATATGCATGGTCCCCTCACCCCCCAATCCTGATGTGCATGGTCCCCTCACCCCCCATCCTGATGTGCATGGTCCCCTCACCCCCCAATCCTGATGTGCATGGTCCCCCTCACCCCCCAATCCTGATGTGCATGGCCTCCTCACCTCCCAATCCTGATGTGCATGGCCCCTCACCCCCAATCCTGATGTGCATGGTCCCGTCACCCCATCCTGTTGAGCATGGTCCCCTCACCCCCAAACCTGATGTGCATGGTCTCACCCCCCAATCCTGATGTGCATGATCTCCTCACTCCCAATCCTGATATGCATGGTACCCTCACCCCAATCCTGATATGCATGGTCCCCTCACCCCCCAATCCTGATATGCATGGTCCCCTCACCCCCCAATCCTGATATGCAAGGTCCCCTCACCCCCCATCCTGATGTGCATGGTCCCCCTCACCCCCCAATCCTGATGTGCATGGCCCCCTCACCTCCCAATCCTGATGTGCATGGCCCCCTCACCCCCCAATCCTGATATGCATGGTCCCCTCACCCCCCAATCCTGATGTGCATGGTCCCCTCACCCCCCATCCTGATGTGCATGGTCCCCTCACCCCCCAATCCTGATGTGCATGGTCCCCTCACCCCCCATCCTGATGTTCATGGTCCCCCTCACCCCCCCATCCTGATGTGCATGGCCCCCTCACCTCCCAATCCTGATGTGCATGGCCCCCTCACCCCCAATCCTGATGTGCATGGTCCCGTCACCCCATCCTGTTGAGCATGGTCCCCTCACCCCCAAACCTGATGTGCATGGTCTCACCCCCCAATCCTGATGTGCATGATCTCCTCACCCCCAATCCTGATATGCATGGTACCCTCACCCCCAATCCTGATATGCATGGTCCCCTCACCCCCCAATCCTGATATGCATGGTCCCCTCACCCCCCAATCCTGATATGCAAGGTCCCCTCACCCCCAATCCTGGTATGCATGGTCCCATCACCCCCCAATCCTGATGTGCATGGTCCCCTCACCCCCCCAATCCTGATGTGCATGGTCTCCTCACCCCCTATCCTGGTATGCATGGTCCTCTTACCCCCTATCCTGGTGTGCATGGTCCCCTCACCCCCCAATCCTGATGTGCATGGTCCCCTGGCAAGCATTTTTAAAGGTATATGGTCTCCCATGCTGGTATGTGCTGCCCCCCTCCTATCCTGGTATGCATGGCACCCCTCATCCCTATCCTGGTATGCATGGTACCCCTCATCCCTATGCTGGTATGTATGGTCCCCTCACCCCCACCCAAATCTGGTATGCATGGCACCCCATTCCTCATCCTGGTATGCATGGACCCCTCATCACCCAATCCTGGTATGCATGGTACCCCCTCATCCCTATCCTGGCATGCATGATACCTGCTCATCCATATCCTGGTATTCATGGTTCCCTCACCCCCCAATCCCGGTATGCATGGTCCCCTCACCTCCCCAATCCCGGTATGCACGGTCCCCTCACCCACCAATCCTGGTATGCAAGGTCACCTCCCACCCAATCCTGGAATGCATGGTCCCCTCACCCCCCAATTCTGGTATGACTGGTCCCCTCACCCCCAATTCAGGTATGAATGGTCCCGTCACCCCCCAATCCTGGTATGAATGGTCCCCTCATCGCCCAATCCTGATGTGCATGGTCCGCTCACCCCCCAATCCTGATGTGCATGGTCCGCTCACCCCCCAATCCTGATGTGCATGGTCCCCTCACCCCCCAATCCTGATGTGCATGGTCCCCTCACCCCCAATCTTGATGTGCATGGTCCCCTCACCCCCCCAATCCTGATGTGCATGGTCCTCTCACCCCCCAACCCTGATGTGCATTGTCCTCTCACCCTCCAACCCTGATGTGAATGGTCCGCTCACCCCCAACCCTGATGTGCATGGTCCGCTCACCCCCAATCCTGATGTGCATGGTCCCCTCACCCCCAATCCTGATGTGCATGGTCCCCTCATCCCCAATCCTGTGTGCATGGTCCCCTCAACCCCCAACCCTGATGTGCATGGTCCCCTCACCCCCCCAACCCTGATGTGCATGGTCCCCTCACCCCCAACCCTGATGTGCATGGTCCCTCACCCCCCAATCCTGATGTGCATGGTCCCCCACCCCCCAATCCTGATGTGCATGGTCCCCTCACCCCCCAACCTGATGTGCATGGTCCCCTCACCACCCAAACCTCGATGTGCATGGTCCCCTCACCCCCAATCCTGATGTGCATGGTCCGCTCACCCCCAATCCTGATGTGCATGGTCCCCTCACCCCCCCAATCCTGATGTGCATGGTCCCCTCACCACCCAAACCCTGATGTGCATGGTCCCCTCACCCCCCAATCCTGATGTGCATGGTCCCCTCACCCCCCAATCTTGATGTGCATGGTCCCCTCACCCCCAAATCCTGATGTGCATGGTCCTCTCACCCCCCAACCTGATGTGCATGTCCTCTCACCCTCCACCTGATGTGAATGGTCCCCTCACCCCCCAATCCTGATGTGCATGGTCCGCTCACCCCAACCTGATGTGCATGGTCCGCTCACCCCCAATCCTGATGTGCATGGTCCCCTCACCCCCAATCCTGATGTGCATGGTCCCCTCATCCCCAATCCTGGTGTGCATGGTCCCCTCAACCCCCAACCCTGATGTGCATGGTCCCCTCACCCCCCAACCCTGATGTGCATGGTCCCCTCACCCCCCAACCTGATGTGCATGGTCCCTCAACCCCCCAATCCTGATGTGCATGGTCCCCGCACCCCCCCAATCCTGATGTGCATGGTCCCCTCACCCCCCCAACCCTGATGTGCATGGTCCCCTCACCACCCAACCTGATGTGCATTGTCCCCTCACCCCCCCAACCCTGATGTGCATGGTCCCCTCACCCCCCAACCCTGATGTGCATGGTCCCCTCACCCCCCAACCCTGATGTGCATGGTCCCTCACCACCCAAAGCCTGATGTGCATGGTCCCCTCACCCCCCAATCCTGATGTGCATGGTCCGCTCACCCCCAATCCTGATGTGCATGGTCCCCTCACCCCCCCAATCCTGATGTGCATGGTCCCCTCACCACCCAAACCTGATGTGCATGGTCCCCTCACCCCCAATCCTGATGTGCATGGTCCCTCACCCCCCAATCTTGATGTGCATGGTCCCCTCACCCCCCAATCCTGATGTACATGGTCCTCTCACCCCCAACCCGATGTGCATTGTCCTCTCACCCCAACCTGATGTGATGGTCCCTCACCCCCCAATCCTGATGTGCATGGTCCGCTCACCCCAACCCTGATGTGCATGGTCCGCTCACCCCCATCCTGATGTGCATGGTCCCCTCACCCCCAACCTGATGTGCATGGTCCCTCATCCCCCAATCCTGTGTGCATGGTCCCTCAACCCCAACCCTGAGTGCATGGTCCCCTCACCCCCCAACCCTGATGTGCATGGTCCCCTCACCCCCAACCCTGATGTGCATGGTTCCCTCAACCCCCCAATCTGATGTGCATGGTCCCCGCACCCCCCAATCCTGATGTGCATGATCCCCTCACCCCCCCACCTGATGTGCATGGTCCCTCACCCCCCCAACCTGAGTATGCAGTCCCCTCACCCCAACCCTGATGTCATGGTCCCTCACGCCCCCAACCCGATGGCATGGCCCTCACCCCCCACCCTGATGTGCATGGCCCTCACCCCCCCATTCCTGCATGGCATGGTCCATCAACCCCCCAATCCGATGTGCATGGTCCGCTCACCCAATCCTGATGTGCATGGTCTGCTCACCCCCATCCTGATTATGCATGGTCCCTCACCCCCCCTATCCTGATATTCATGGTCCTCACCCCCAAACCTGTTGCATTGGCCTCACCCCAATCCTGATTGCAAGGTCTGCTCACCCCAATCCTGATGTGCATGGTCCCTCACCCCAATCCTGATTGCATGGTCCTCATGCCCCAATCTGATGTGCATGTCCCTCACCCAATCCTGATGGCATGGTCCTCTCACCCAATCCTGATGTGCATGGTCCTCTACGCCCAATCCTTTCTGTATGTGCATGGTCTCCATACCCCCAATCCTATGTGCCATGGTCCATTCTCGACCCCCCCTATCCTGATGTGCATGGTTCTTCCACCCCCATCCTGTTCATGGTCCCTCCTACAACCCAAACCTGATGGCATGGTCCACTCAACCCCCAACCCTAGTAGCATGGTCCATCACATCCCAAACCCTATAGCATGTGTCCCTCACACCCGAAATATGTTTATGCATGTCACGTCACCCCAATCCTGAATGCATGTCTCCCTCACCGCAACCCTGCCTGTTCATGGTCCTCTCACCCCCACAACCATGGATAGTCATGGTCCTCTCATCCCCAATCCGATGTGCATGGTCCCCTCACCCCCCCCAACCCTGATGTGCATGGTCCCCTCACCCCCCCAACCCTGATGTGCATGGTCCCTCACCCCCCAACCCTGATGTGCATGGTCCGCTCACCCCCCAACCCTGATGTGCATGGTCCCCTCACCCCCCAACCCTGATGTGCATGGTCCCCTCACCCCCCAACCCTGATGTGCATGGTCCCCTCACCCCCCATATCCTGATGTGCATGGTCCCCTCACCCCCCAATCCTGATGTGCATGGTCCCCTAACCCCAACCCTGATGTGCATGGTCCCCTCACCCCCCAACCCTGATGTGCATGGTCCCCTCACCCCCCCAATCCTGATGTGCATGGTCCCCTCACCCCCCAATCCTGATGTGCATGGTCCCCTCACCCCCACCTATTGCTGTCCCCCAACCCCATCTGATGTGCATGGTCCCCTCACCCCCCAATCCTGATGTGCATGGTCCCCTCACCCCCCCAACCCTGATGTGCATGGTCCCCTCACCCCCCAACCCTGATATGCATGGTCCCCTCACCCCCCAACCCTGATGTGCATGGTCCCCTCACCCCCCAACCCTGATGTGCATGGTCCCCTCACCCCCCCAACCCTGATGTGCATGGTCCCCTCACCCCCCAACCCTGATGTGCATGGTCCGCTCACACCCCCAACCCTGATGTGCATGGTCCCCTCACCCCCCAACCCTGATGTGCATGGTCCCCTCACCCCCCAACCCTGATGTGCATGGTCCCCTCACCCCCCAATCCTGATGTGCATGGTCCCCTCACCCCCCAATCCTGATGTGCATGGTCCCCTCAACCCCCAACCCTGATGTGCATGGTCCCCTCACCCCCCAATCCTGATGTGCATGGTCCCCCCACCCCCCCAATCCTGATGTGCATGGTCCCCTCACCCCCCCCAACCCTGATGTGCATGGTCCCCTCACCCCCCCAATCCTGATGTGCATGGTCCTCTCACCCCCCAACCCTGATGTGCATGGTCCTCTCACCCCCCAACCCTGATGTGAATGGTCCGCTCACCCCCAAACCTGATGTGCATGGTCCGCTCACCCCCAATCCTGATGTGCATAGTCCCCTCACCCCCAATCCTGATGTGCATGGTCCCCTCACCCCCCAATCCTGGTGTGCATGGTCCCCTCAACTCCGAACCCTGATGTGCATGGTCCCCTCACCCCCCCAATCCTGATGTGCATGGTCCCCGCACCCCCCCTATCCTGATGTGCATGATCCCCTCACCCCCCAATCCTGATGTGCATGGTCCCCTCAGCCCCAATCCTGATGTGCATGGTCCCCTCACCCCCCAATCCTGATGTGCATGGTCCGCTCACCCCAATCCTGATGTGCATGGTCCGCTCACCCCCCAATCCTGATATGCATGGTCCCCTCACCCCCCCAAACCCTGATGTGCATGGTCCGCTCACCCCCCAATCCTGATGTGCATGGTCCGCTCACCCCCCAATCCTGATGTGCATGGTCCCCTCACCCCCCAATCCTGATGTGCATGGTCCCCTCACCCCCCAATCCTGATGTGCATGGTCCCCTCACCCCCCAATCCTGATGTGCATGGTCCCCTCACCCCCCCAATCCTGATGTGCATGGTCCCCTCACCCCCAATCCTGATGTGCATGGTCCCCTCACCCCCAATCCTGATGTGCATGGTCCGCTCACCCCCAATCCTGATGTGCATGGTCCGCTCACCCCCCAATCCTGATTTGCATGGTCCCCTCACCCCCCCTATCCTGATATGCATGGTCCCCTCACCCCCGAAACCCTGATGTGCATGGTCCGCTCACCCCCCAATCCTGATGTGCATGGTCCGCTCACCCCCAATCCGATGTGCATGGTCCTCACCCCCAATCCTGATGGCATGGTCCCCTCACCCCAATCCTGATGTTCATGGTCCCTCACCCCATCCTGATGTGCATGGTCCCCTCACCCCCAATCTGATGTCATGTCCCTCACCCCCTCCTGATGTGCATGGTCCCCTCACCCCCCTATCCTGATGTGCATGGTCCCTCTCACCCCCCAATCCTGATGTGCATGGTCCTCACCCCATCCGAGTCAGGTCCCCACCCCCAATCCTGATGTGCATGGTCCCCTCACCCCCCTATCCTGATGGCATGGTCCCCTCACCCCTCAATCCTGATGTGCATGGTCCCCTCACCCCCAATCCTGATGTGCATGGTCCTCACACCCCCCCTACTGATGTGCATGGTCCTCACCCCCATCCTGATAGCTGGTCCCCTCACCCCCACCTGATGTGCATGGTCCGCTCACCCCCAATCCTGATGTATGGTCCCTCACCCCCCAACCCTGATGTGCATGGTCCCCTCACCCCCCAACCCTGATGTGCATGGTCCCCTCACCCCCCATACCCTGATGTGCATGGTCCCTACCCCCCAATCCTGATGTGCATGGTCCCCTCACCCCCCCTATCCTGATATGATGGTCCGCTCACCCCCCAATCCTGATGTGCATGGTCCCCTCACCCCCCCTATCCTGATATGCATGGTCCGCTCACCCCCCAATCCCTGATGTGCATGGTCCCCTCAACCTCCAATCCTGATGTGCATGGTCCCCTCATCCCCCAACCCTGATGTGCATGGTCCCCTCACCCCCCATATACTGATATGCATGGTCCCCTCACCCCAACCCTGATGTGCATGGTCCCCTCACCCCCCAATCCTGATGTGCATGGTCCTCTCACCCCCCAATCCTGATGTGCATGGTCCCCTCACCCCCAATCCTGATGTGCATGGTCCCCTCACCCCCCAATCCTGATGTGCATGGTCCCCTCACCCCCCAACCCTGATGTGCATGGTCCTCTCACCCCCCAACCCTGATGTGCATGGTCCCCTCACCCCCCATACCTGATGTGCATGGTCCCCTCACGCCCCCCTATCCTGATGTGCATGGTCCCCTCACCCCCCAACCCTGATGTGCATGGTCCCCTCACGCCCCCCCTATCCTGATGTGCATGGTCCCCTCACCCCCCAACCTTGATGTGCATGGTCCCCTCACCCCCTACTGATGGCATGTCCCCACCCCCAACCTGATGTGCATGGTCCCCTCACCCCCAATCCTGATGTGCATGGTCCCTACCCCCAACCCATGTGCAGTCCCCACCCCCAACCCTGATGTGCATGGTCCCCTCACCCCCCAATCCTGATGTGCATGGTCCCCTCACGCCCCCCCTATCCTGATGTGCATGGCCCCCTCACGCTATTAAACTGCACAGATACCCCAAAAAAAAAAACATTTATACTCACCTTTCATCCCTGTGCTCCGTTCTGCTGGACGCCGGGGGAGGAGAGCGGCGCCGGAGTACGCGCATGCCCATACCGCGCGGTCCGGCGCCATATTGCTGAAGACACACTGTAAATGTGTCTTCAGCAAAATGGCGCCGGATAGCGCTACTGCGCATGCGCGATCCGATGCGCACTCCTGGTCTCCTGCCCGGGGAGAAGAGAAGCGCCGCGGCAAACGCTCCTCCCGGTCAGGTAAGTATGTGAGTATGGCGCCGGAGATCGCGGTATGCATCCAGTACGCATACCGCGATCTCCGGCGCCATACAGAGTACTCACCGCTCTGGATGCCTCACTCTGTCTGGAGCCAGATGCGCAGGCGTGTTGCGCTTGCGCAGTCTATAAAGGCTCCAGACAGAGTGACGCTCCTACCGTTATATTATAGATACAGCATTACAGACTACCTGATTTAATATATCATTTTCCTTATATGTATAATTTAACATAGGCATTTTATTGCCATTTTAGGTCTGTTTGAGAGCCATATTGGCCCCTATATCCTTCACTGGATCACATTGTGAATAAAGTGAGTTTTATGCTACATGATAAAGTAACAATTAGTGGCCTCTATATTCAAAGCTATACATGATAATTCCTTTTTTATATAAGTTGATATATATAATCCAAATATGGCACATCCTTTGCCATTTTAGGTCATTCTGTGAACCATCCCGGTCCTTATCTCTGGATCTCAGTAGTGACAATGTGAGTTTTTCCACACGACCACCCCTTTCTTTTTGGTCACACATTTCCTTTTGTTATATATATATAATTATCCAGATGACTATGTTCACTAATTTCTTAATCATATACCATAGGCCCTAAATAGGGACAATCTCTCAGGAACGCATATAATAAAATTATAAGAGGATTTCTCTTCCGTAAAGGTACATAGTGTTCAGTTCTTTCACAAATGAAAATATATGATAATATATGATCTGAAATATACTTATTGATAATATAGGGCCAAATCAAACAATGCAGTTCTCTTCTTTCTCTTAGGCAAGCTGCCTTTTCATTCATACTATTCCCTCGTCACAAGCAGTCGGGTAAGTATTGGAACTCCTTCTCATTACACCTTAAGTATATTGTCTATCTGATAGAAATAGTTCACCATGAAGGATCTCCTCCTTGCAACTCTTTTCTGGATAGGTCCTTTAGACATAGGAATGTATATATAAACCTTTTTGTTTTGTTGTGTGTTATGTTTTCATTGTTTTTTGTAATATATTGTAATATATTTTGTTGCTGTCAGATTGAGGAAGGTCCTTGTCGGACCGAAACGTTTCCATCTGTTTTTGACTGCAATAAATCTGGAATTAATCTTCTAAAAGTTGAGTGCCAAGTCTATCTATTCACAGTATTTGGTTGGGAAACCCACTTGTGCACCTTCACGGTAGTGCTACGATATATTTTCACTACAATGTGTTAATGCTGACACTCCTGTTTTTCTGCCTCTCCCCAGTCTCAGGATGTCCCTGACTTTTTGACTGATTTTTCGGATGTGTTTAGTGAGAGTAAGTCTGCATCCTGGAGCTATGATTGCGCTATTGAGTTAGTGCCTGGTGGTAAATTTCCTAAAGGTCGCCTTTTTAATTTATCTGTACCTGAACACGATGCTATGCGATCTTATATCAAGGAGTCTTTGGAGAAGGGTCATATCAGACCATCCTCTTCACCCTTGGGCGCCGGTGTGATGATACCTGGACTGGAAGCTCCCTTTCTTGTGCTGTTCTAGAACTTTCCACATAGAACTACGACCCCATCGTTTTGCCAGCACAGAGCAAAACCGCCCCCTCTTACCCCTTGTGCCTACAGCTCGCTGCAATTCACTGTTTGAAAGTACAGCACTCCTTCCTTTCGCCCCACCTCAGGAATTTCAGGAATTTCTTTGTCTCCAAAACCCGCAGGATGATCCCATAGCCATTATGAGAATTCATTATTTTGGTCATAACACGGTGTGAGCTTACGTTAGAGACACTAAAGCTACGGTTTTGAATCATGCATCCATCAGGCGTCGTTCCCCTGCTACTGGTGAACCCGTAACCCCAACAGAACCCGAGAAATGGAAATCTCTGGTGCACATGAACTATCTCACCCAAGTTTGGGCTCATTTGAACAGTCAGTACAGAATAAGATCACTGATAGATCTGCCATTATTCTGCTAGGGTCCCCCGCTGAGTTATGGTCCTTATGACTTTCCAGAACTTGAAACTATAACTTCTAGCCCTGGGAGGTGGCCAGAAAACCATCCGCTTTTGTGAGGTCACCAGCCCACATGTATAAGTCTTGCAGCTAGCCCCCTCGTCATTCCAGGCTGTGATGACGTGACTAACAGATCTGCAAATGAACTATGACGTGTGGCTCCTCCCCCAGCCTGTCTTGCCATGATCTAAGTACCATGTAAGTTTTTCACCTTTAACCCTGTTTTGTTTTAACTGTATTGTACATACTGGTATTGTCTCAGCTTGTTACATCTTTTTAAACTGTATAAACACTGCCTGCAATTTTAGGAATAAACCTATAAAATTATTAGTTTGTTTCTCCTGCTCTATAAACGAATTTGCACGTGCCTGAAGTACTACGCTACTGATTCGGGGTTGCTACGGACCCTCTTGATAAATTGTTCATTAAGTAAATCGTAGCTGGTGGAAGCTAAAAAGAAGGGGTGTAAAGTGTTGAACTGTGGGGTGGCGTTGGCAGTGATGGAGCGGGTTTTATAAGTGTATTGCCTGGCTGCGGCCCGGAGTAATTATAATTCCCTCACTGCAGCGTGCCCACTAGCCAGCACACATCCAAGCGGCCCGTCTGGTGACTAATTATCCTAGGTGCAGTTCCCTGACTGACCTGAGGGTAAGGGGGCGCCAGAGAGCTGCAAGTTCCTAAGTGGAAGTGGGATAATTATAAATCCCTGCAGATTATTGGGTCGGACGGCAGCAGACGTCGTGTGTGTGCCGCGTTTTCGTCACATTTGTGGCAACGGAGGGATCACAGCCTGATACCGGCTACCTGTGCGGACCGTGTGCGTTCATCCATGGGGCAGCGGTGGATGATAGCGTGATACCCGGGCTACCGTGTGGGGACCGTGTGCCGTTCATCACAGCCGTTTTTTTTTTTTTTGTGGCCAAAAAGGATGGTTCATTGAGGCCGTGTATTGATTATCGCCTCCTGAATAAAATCACTGTTAAATATCAATATCCGTTACCCTTGATTTCTGACCTATTTTCCAAGTGAAAAGTGCTAGTTGGTTTACCAATCTTGACCTCAGGGGGGCGTATAACCTTATTTGCATTAAGCATGGGGATGAATGGAAGACAGCGTTTAATACCCAAGAGGGGCATTTTGAGTACCTAGTGATGCCTTTTGGGCTTACTAATGCCCCTTCCGTCTTCCAATCCTTCATGAAAGATATTTTCAGGGATTTTGTGGATAAATTTCTGATTGTTTATTTGGATGATATCTTGATTTTTTTCCAACGACTGGGACTCTCATGTGAAACATGTTTGGACTGTGTTCCAGATTTTGAGAGAGAATGCACTGTATGTGAAGGGATCAAAGTGTCTTTTTGGCATACAGAAGGTCTCATTTCTGGGATTCATTTTGTCTCCGTCTGTTATTGAAATGGACCCGGTCAAGGTTCAGGCCATCTGTGATTGGGTTCAACCTACTTCATTGAAGGCTCTTCAGAGATTTTTGAGTTTTGCCAATTTTTATCGTAAATTTATTGGTAATTTCTCCGGTATTGTTGAACCATTGACTGATTTGACCAAAAAGGGTTCCGATGTGGTGAATTGGCCTCCTGAGGCAGTTTCTGCGTTTCAGGAACTTAAGCAGAGATTCATTTCTGCTCCTGTTCTACGGCAGCCGGATGTTTCTCTGCCATTTCAGGTGGAGGTTGATGCCTCTGAGATTGGGGCAGGTGCCGTTTTGTCCCAAAGGGATCCAGAGACCTCTAAGAGTAACCCTTGTGCCTTTTTCTCTTGAAAATTTTCTCCAACTGAACGTAATTATGACGTGGATAATCGGGAGTTATTGGCCATGAAGTGGGCCTTTGAAGAGCGGAGATATTGGCTGGAAGGAGCCAAATATCAGGTGGTGGTACTCACGGACCATAAGAACCTGGTTTATCTCGAATCAGCAAAGCGACTTATTCCTAGACAGGCCAGGTGGGCCTTGTTTTTCACACGTTTTAATTTTGTGGTTTCTTTTCTTCCGGGCACTAAGAATGTTAAGGCGGATGCCCTCTCGAGGAGTTTCTTTGCGGATTCTCCTGAGTTATCTGATCCTGCTGTTATTTTGAAAGAGGGTGTAGTTCTTTCCGCCATCTCGCCCAATTTGAGACTGGCTCTGGAGGGGTGTCAGGAGGATAAACCTGAACGCTGTCGGAAAATTATTTGTCCCAGACCAGTGGAAGAAGAGTGTGATGTCTGAGATTCATTGTTCCGCGTTGGCCGGTCATCCCGGGATTTTTGGTACCAGAGACTTGGTGAGTCGGTCCTTTTGGTGGCCTACTTTGTCTCGTGACGTCAGGGACTTGCTCTCGTTCCAAGCCTTGCTCTCGTTCTAGTGTTTTTTTTAATGCCATTACCTGTACCCAAGAGGCCATGGACCCATATCTCTATGGATTTCATTTCCGACCTCCCTGTTTCTCAGAGAATGACCGTTATCTGGGTGATTTGTGATAGGTTTTCCAAGATGATACATCTTGTGCCATTACCTAAGTTGCCTTCCTCCTCTGAATTGGTGCCTTTGTTCCTTCAGCACGTGGTTCGTTTACACGGCATTCCTGAGAACATTGTGTCTGACAGAGGAGTCCAGTTTGTTTCCAGATTTTGGAGGACATTTAGTTCTAAACTTGGTGTTCAGTTATCGTTCCCCTCTGCATTTCACCCTCAGACCAATGGACAAACCGAGAGAACAAACCAGACCTTGGAGACTTATTTGAGATGTTTTGTGTCTGCTGTTCAAGATGATTGGGTCTCCTTTTTGCCTTTGGCTGAGTTTGCTCTTAATAATAGGGCTAGCTCTGCCACCTTGATGTCTCCATTTTTCTGCAATTCTGGGTTTCACCCTCGATTTTCTTCAGGACAGGCGGAGGCTTCTGTCTGTCCGGGGGTTGACTCTATTGTGGAGCGTATGCAGCAGATTTGGCACCAGGTAGTGGAGAGGTTGTCTCTCTCTCAAGAGAAGGCCCAGCGGTTTGCCAACCGGCATAGGACTGATGGTCCTCGTTTTAAAGTGGGGGACTTGGTTTGGTTGTCCTCAAGAAATATCCGTATGAAGGTTGCATCTCCAAAATTTACGCCAAGGTTCATTGGACCTTATAAGATCATGGAGATTATTAATCCGGTTTCCTTCCGTTTGCTTCTTCCAGGGACATTTAAGATCCATAACGTGTTCCACAAGTCCTTATTGAAGAGGTTTGTCGAGCGAGTGGTTCCTATGGCTGCGCCTCCCGACCCTGTTTTGGTTGAGGGCAATTTGGAGTATGTGGTTGAGAAAATATTGGATTCTCGTTTTGCTAGATGGAAACTCCAGTATTTGGTTAAGTGGAGAGGTTATGGTCAGGAGGACAATTCTTGGGTGTTTGCTTCGGACATCCATGCTGGGAGACTGATCCGTGCCTATCATCGAGCTCATCCTGATCGGCCTGGTTGCGCAGGTGAGGATTTGGTGACCCCTCCTCAAGGGGTGGGTACTGTTGTGAATACTCTGGAGGCGACTTCTGAGCTGGGGCTACCTCCGGTGGTTGCTGAGGGTATTGAACTAATTGCTGAATGGCCTTCAGCTGGCTCTGAATGGTCTGATATAAGTGACCTGAACTCCCTTCAGCCTTGCCGGTAATCAATTGTTCTTCCACGTCTTGCTTGGAGCTCAGCTTGCATTCCTGCTCTCATTCAGATAAGTGATTTGCTGTTTTTTTTTTCCTCTGGTTGGATTTTCTTGCTGGTTTGCTGCTTAGCAGTAGACTTCAGCCTGGTCCCCTTTTGGGGCCTGGCACTGCAATTGTGCTCAGTTTGTGTTTGCACTTTTACTCTGTTCCTGTGTCACTTTTTATTTGCTGAATTGCTGTGTTACACCAGAGATCTGATTTAGGTGGTAGAGATCATGTAATCTCAGGTTTTTTGTTAATCAGAAACGTTGGTATTTTTGTCAGGGTTTTTTTGGGTTGCAGTCAGAATTCTTTCCTATACTTTTCTATCCAGACAGATTGGGCCCCAGCATTTGCTCATTCTATTTTCTGTCTGTGTTCGTATTTTCTTCTGGTCTAACCGCCATTACATGTTTGGGGGTTTCCTATTTCTTTGGGGATTCTACTACGGGGCATATAGCATTCATTCTTCTGCCTTTAGGTGTAGCTATCTCTCCGGCTGTGACGAGGCATCTAGGATCACCGTAGGTACGCTCCACGGCTACTTCTAGTGTGGCGGTTAGTTTACAGTCCTGCAATCCAATAGTTTCCAGCCTCTCTTTGTATTGCTTTTTTGGATACTTTTGCAATCTCTCCTGAGCTACCGAAACATAACAGCTGGCCCTTTAAGAGTTCAGGAGCACGCGCATGTGCCCTAAGTGTTGTGAATGTGCTAGAAATGAATTCTGAGCAGAAGCTCCCTCTGGTGGTTACAAACAGTACTGAACTATCCAATGAAGATTGTGAAGATTGGCGATCAGGTGTTACTGACTGGTCTTATATAAGGGAGGTTCCCTCCCATCAGGGTTGCCGGTGATCAATTATTCTGGTCTCATCTTTGATTCCTGTTCACTTTGTAGTTTGCTGTTTCGTGCCTGCATCTTCTGCTAACAGATAAGACATTTTTTTCTTTTAGTTTTTTGTGCTTGCTTTTTGCATTTTGTCCTGCACTTCTGTGGGGGTCTGCCGGGTCCCCTCCGGGGGCTTGTGCTCCTCTCAATTTAGTTCACTCACTGTTGTTTGTTCATTTGCCTTTTCCAGTTTTTTCAGTGGCTGCTGTTTAGTTTTTGTTACACCAGAGAACTAATTTAGGTGGTAGAGGTCGTGTGATCTCAGGTGTTTTTGTAATTAGTAGAGTTGGTACTTTTCAGGTTTTTTTGGGATTGCAGTAAGTGTCCTTCCTATCCTTTTCTATTTAGGAAGTTTGGGCCCCAACGTTTGCTCATACTATTTTCTATCTGTGTCTGTATTTCCTCTTGTCTAACCGCCATTACATGTTTGGGGGCTTTCTATGTTCTTTGGGGATCTGCTCCGGGGCAGATAGTTTTCCTCTTTCTGTCTTTAGGTGTAGTTAGCTTCTCAGGCTGTGACGAGGCGTCTAGGACTAACGTAGGTACGCTCCACGGCTGCCTTTAGTTGTGGTGGTTAGTCAGGGTACTGAAATCCCATAGATTCCAACCTTTCTGGTGTATTTCCTTTTTGCCTGCTCTCCTTAGCTACCAAATCATAACACCTAAGGACACGGCTAGAAGCCAGGCTGGAAGTGCTGCTGGGAGCATGCAGAGCATGAGGAAAAGAGGAACAGACCGCAGCAAGGGTAAGTGAACTGATACGCTGGAGACCCTGCTTTTCAGAGCAGGAATCCGGCATGGTGCTAACAATAGGAGTTTCACTTTTTGTATTAAAGAACTGAAAAAAAAATTAACTTTTTGATGATATTCTAATTTTGTGAGAAGCATCAGTATCTTAGGTGTTTTGTGTCTGAGAATCAGGAGGATTGGGCTACTTCGCTGTGAATAGCCTCTAAAGCTTGTCATGTTCTTTAATAATCAATTTTGCTCTTTCAATATGAATTTTCCTTCATTTGAACCAGTGGAGGAACGTTTTACTTCATCTTTTACATCAGTATAGCAAGGTGTTTTTGATAATTTGGAGAAGATGGGGTCCGAATATAAGAGTGTGGCTGATCGAAGATGTTTGGTGGGTCTGGACCTGTGTGTTGGTGATTTGGTGTGGTTGTCCTTGAGGAACATTAAGTTGAAGGTTCCTTCTTGAAAATTGTGACCTAGGTTTATCGGTCCCTATAAGATTGTGGCCCTCCTCAATCCAGTAGCATTTCGCCTTGCTTTACAACCCAGTTTTAGGGTCAATAATGTGTTTCACGGATCTCTACTTAAAAAATAGATTCCTTCCTCTCGAACCCACTTTCCTCAGTCATTGCTGAAGGGAATATGGAGTTTCAGATAATCTTAGCTTTCAGTTCTCACTTGGTTCATCGATCTCCTTAGTATCTGGTACACTGGAAGGGTTAAGATCCTGAAGAGAGAGAATGTGGGTACCAGCATCTGAAGTTCATGAGATCAGGTTGATCTGGTGATGAAACGTGCACACGGTCCGCCACACGGTAGCCCGGGGTATCATGGGCTTGTGATCCCTCCGTGCCGCGAATGTGACGAAAACACACACACGACGGCTGCTGCCGTCCGACCCAGTAAACTGCAGGGATTTATAATTATCCCACTTCCACTTAGGAACTTGCAGCTCTCTGGCGCCCCCTTACCCTCAGGTCAGTCAGGGAACTGCACCTAGGATAATTAGTCGCCAGACGGGTCACTTGGATGTGTGCTGGCTATTGGGCACGCTGCAGTGAGGGAATTATAATTACTCCGGGCCGCAGCCAGGCAATACACTTATAAAACCCGCTCCGTCACTGCCAACGCCACCCCATAGGTCAACACTTTACACCCCTTCTTTTAGCTGCCACCAGCTGCGATTTACTTAATGAACAATTTATCAAGAGGGTATGTAGCAACCCCAAAACAGTAGCGTAGTACTTCAGGCATGTGCAAATTCGTTTATAGAGCAGGAGAAACAAACTAATAATTTTATAGGTTTATTCCTTAAAAGGCAGGCAGTGCTTATACTTTAAAAAGATGTAACAAGATGAGACAATACAGTTATGTACAAGGCAATTAGAAATAAAAAAAGGATTAACGGTGAAGATCACTTACATGGCAGTTACATAGGTACAGACAAGACTGGCTGGGGGAGGAGCCACACGTCATAGTTCATTGGCAGATCTCTTAGTCAGGTCATCACAGCATGGACTGACCAAGGGGGGCTCACAGCCAGACTTATACATGTGGGCTGCTGACCTCACAAAAGGGGATGGTTTTCTGGCCACCTCCCAGGCTAAAAGTTATGGTTTGAGCTCTGAAATATCATAAGGTCCATCCCTCGTCCTGTGAACCTAGCAGAATAACGGCAGACCTATCAATGATCTTTCTTTGAAATAACTGTTCAAATGAGCCCAAACTTGGGTGGGATAGTACATGGGGCATCCGAGAATTCCATTTCTCGGGTTCTGTTGGAGTTACGGGTTCACCAGTACCACGGGAACGATGAGTGATGGGCGCATGTTTCAAAACAGTAACTTTCGTGTTTCTAACGGAAATTCCCACCGTGTTATAAGCAAAAAGAATGAATTCTCAAAATGGCTGCTATGGGACTTTTGCAGGGTTTGGGAAGACAAAGGAAAATTCCTGAGGTGGGAGGGATGATAGAGTGAGCTGCAGAGAGGGAGGGGTAACTTTGCCCTGTGCTTGCAAACGGTGGGGGTTGTAGTTCTATGTGGAAAGTTCTGGAACAGCACAGGATATGGAGCTTGCAGTATCATCACACCTCCCCCTCTTAGAGGGCGCTAAGGAGGCATGACCTGCCGGTAATCCGACATGCGCACCTCAGCGGGTTCGCCACGTCGTGACAACCCATCAGCATTCCCATGATCGCTGCCTTTCTTGTGTTGTACGGCAAAATCATACTGCTGTAGGGCAAGGCTCCAGCGTAGCAACCTACCATTGGTTCCGGACACTGTGTGCAGCCAGCTCAGAGGGTTGTGGTCGGTGACCACCTTGAAGGTGCGCCCATACAGGTAGGGCTGCAAACGTTGCAGTGCCCAGACCATGGCCAGGCACTCCTTCTCGATGGTGGAGTATGCCACTTCCCTCGGCAGAAGTTTCCGGCTCAGGTACAACACGGGGCTCAGTGGATAGCACTACAGCCTTGCAGCGCTGGAGTCCTGGGTTCGAATCCCACCTAGGACAACATCTGCAAGGAGTTTGTATGTTCTCCCCGTGTTTGCGCGGGTTTCCTCCGGGTACTCCGGTTTCCTCCCACACTCCAAAAACATACTGATAGGGAATCTAGATTGTGAGCCCCATCGGGGACAGCGACGATAATGTGTGCAAAACTGTAAAGCGCTGCGGAATCTGTTAGCGCTA
The DNA here is from genome assembly GCA_033576555.1 of Oophaga sylvatica. Taxonomy (NCBI): domain Eukaryota; kingdom Metazoa; phylum Chordata; class Amphibia; order Anura; family Dendrobatidae; genus Oophaga; species Oophaga sylvatica. The sequence continues at coordinate 73,969 of JARQOD010000184.1, read as the reverse complement.
TATAAAAATAAATATTATTATTTATTTACGCAGCTCCCTCTTAGAAGGGTGGATACTGTCATGGGAGTACCGTGACTAAGAGGGGCCAGACTATTGCGACGTCTAGTTTCACGAACTCCTGCACTGCTTAGAAGTACTTCACCATCTTATTAAACCATGTAGGTTTTTCCCTTGCTAGAAGTGCAAGGGTTAATCTATTCAGTTGAGGCTCCTGGTGTTTTCCTGTCTGGATTGTCTCAGCTGTTCATTGTGCGCCACTCCTCTCTGGCATTTAGCAGTTGTCAGTGTTAGTTCTTTCTACCTGGTGTGGAGTTGGAGGTGTTGTCTGTAGTTGGAGTTTGGAGATTTGCGCATTAGATTGTTGCTTGGAGTTTTGTTTGGTGGGCATTCGCATCCTCTCCTCTTTGGTTTCTCCTTCCGTTAACTCCCGTGTTCCACTCTGTTGTTTGGTCAGTGTATTTTGTATGATAGTTATTTTCATTTTTCCATGTCCGTCTTCCCCTTGTTTATCTGGTCAGTGCATTCCTACACACTTCAGCTTCCACCCTCTCTGGAGGGGGTGGGGACAGATAAGCGTTAATTTAGGAGCTTAGTAAGGCACATGAACCAGTGTCTCCACCTTCAGGAGTAATGGGGGGGGGGGGAGCAGGGATAGGCTAGGGTGTCCCTTGTGTTAGGGACCTGGATAGCACCCACAGTCCCTAGGAATTGTTTGACAATCACAATATTTCTCAGTGGAAAGTTTCAAGGCCACAAATAAAAACTTGCATAATGGCCATTCTAAGATATTCTGAAGGACAGTGAGTACGCGGAAATGTGACTGTTTAGAAATTCCACATAGAACTATTGTTAGAACATTACACAGAAAATGGAGGTCAGTGTTATTCTAAGATGGATGCCACCGTTACATTCTGAGGCCGTTTGGCTTTTTCACCATGTTATAGTCTTGGAAATTTGTACTGCGGGAAGGAGAGAAGTTCTCATTTCAGACCTTCTTTAATACGTCCAGGACCCAGGGCTTTGATATAATCTCTTCCCAACTTTGATGGAACTGTTTTATTTCCCCACCTACCCTCAACCTCGCGTCTCCTGAAAACCTCCCCGTTGCTTCTTTTCCCTGGGGCTTCTATCTCTATTAAATCTTTTCCCTCTATGAAATGCCCTACTGGGTCTACTGGAAAGGAAGGGAAACCCTTTTTTATCATTGGGGTGAGTTGTCCTACGCCTTTCCCCCTAGAGCATTAATATAAACACATTCTTCTTATGTTTTAGTACTTTTACCCAAGAAAATCACTCAAGAAATCTTTTTGTTTTCTGCATCATATTCAGAGAGCCTTTTTTTTCATTTTTCGGAGTACAGAGTTCAATGGGGTATTGTTATTTGCATAATAAGCTTTATTTTTATTGGTACCATGTTTGAGTACATATGTCTTTCCAACCATTTTTTATTTCATTTTATGTCAAGTGCACATAATTGGCGACAAGAATTTACATGTAACGATTATTGTGTACAAATAATTGCTTATTCATTCGTTGTTTACAGGTGTTGTTATGGAAACGACCTCCATCTTCATTGCATAATAAATAAGCGAGAAATTGTTATTTATTACATTACACAAATATTATGAATGATAAATCTTAAAGGAATTTTCCACAAACAAAGTACATTTTAATCAAAGTTCCACAATTGAATCTTCCTGTGCTGAGATAATCTTATAAGGCTATGTGCACACGTTGCGGATTGTTAGCGTTTTTGCCGCTACTTTTCGCAGCAAAAACGCTTACCCGACGCAACTCATATTCTATGGGATTCCACAATGCTGTGCACATGCTGCGTGTATTTCCACGGCGGAACCGCATCGCAGTAGAATATGCAGCATGCACATTCTTTTTGCAGAATCGCAGCGATTCCGCCGCCATAGGAATGCATTGAACCGCTTACTTTTCGCATGTGGCTGTGCCCACCATGCTCAAAGTGAGCGGTTCATGTGCGGATGGTACCCAGGGTTTGGAGGAAAGGAGACTCTGCCCTGGGTACCATATCCATAATTAAACAATAATTAAAATAATAAATCGTGATATTCTCACCTTTCGGCGGCCCCCGCAGCTTTCCCGCCTCTTAGCGACGCTCCTGGCCAATCCCGTTCCCAGGCGTCCTTAGCGACAATGACCCCAGATGACGTAGCGGTCTCGCGTGATGCTACGTCATCTGGGGTCATTGTCGCTAAGGATGCCTGGGAACGGGATTGGCAGGGAACGTCGCTGAGAGGCGGGAAGGCTGCGGGGGCCGCCGAAAGGTGAGAATATCACGATTTATTATTTTTTTTTTTATTATTTTAAACATTAGATCATAGGCGGCATCAATAGTAACAAGTTGGTCACACTTGTCAAACACTTGTTTGACTCGTGTAACCAATCTGTCAATCAGTTTTCCAAGCGATGCTACAGATCGCTTGGAAAACGCTAGCATTCTGCAAGCTAATTACGCTTGCAAAACGCTAGTTTCTGGCGGGAATACGCATACCTATAAAAATGCGTATATCCCACAGCAGGGAGGTGTGGGATTTCTGCGGAAATTCTACGTGTGCACATAGCCTAAATGTGCCCCTGTTGTGTACTCTGTAATGGTCGTGTCTGACCGTGCAGGGACATGGTCTGTACAAACCACCGGTTCTAGGCAGGGGAGGAAACAAAAGAGAGGATACAGACAGGACAGCAGGGGGTCACAGATGGTGTTTTTAAACAGGGAGGGAAATGTTCTACTTCACAGAAAGAATCAGCTGTGATCCCATGCTGTCTTGTCTATATACTCTGTATAGTCTCTCGAATAAAAAATAAAAATGGCTTCCACCCTGTGTGAGTTCTTTGATGCTCAGTCAGACTTGAATTAACCCCTTTCCGAAATATGACGTAGCGGTACCTGCCTTTGATGTGAGTTCACAGGCTGAGCCCATATCTTTCCCTCCACTTGACTTGATGACTAATTTAACTACCCCAAAATAGTATCAGTAAAAAAGCTCAGGGCACAAAACATAAGCCCTCACAAATCCCCAGATCATGAAAAATGAACGTTACGGGCTTCGAAAAATGTTGAGAAAAACTATTTTTTTTTCCTTTTACAAATTTTCAAATTTTTTTACCACTTAAAAACAAAAAAACTATATACATTTGGTATCTGCGTACTGGTACGGACCTGGGGAATCAAACTGTACAGTCAGTTTTACTATATAGTGAACAGGGTAAATAAAATACCCAAAAACTTTTGTGGACTTGAAACATTTTTGCAATTTCAACACACTTGGAATTTTGTTTCCTGTTTTCCAGTTCACTATATGATAAAATGTATGGTGTCATTCAGAAGTGCAACTCACCCAGGCAAAAAGCAATCCCTCATACGGCTATATCCATGGAAACATAAAAAGTTATGGTTCTTGGAAGAAGGGGAGTAAAAAAAAGAACTGCAAAAACGGAAATTGGCCATGTCAGGAAGGGGTTTAAGATATTTAATGTTTTCTACATTCTGAACTTAAAAGTGGCTTTTCCCACATAAATTCTGACATTTATCAAGATCTGATCTAACAGTGAAACATTTTCCACATTCTAAACATGAAACTGGTTTCACTGTGTGTGAGATCTTTCATGTCTAACAAGACCTGATTTACGGGTAAAGCATTTTCCACATTTTGGACATGAAAATGGCTTCTCCCCTGTGTGAACTCTTTCATGAATAACCAGAACTGAGTTACGGGTAAAGCATTTTCCACATTTTGGACATGAAAATGGCTTCTTCCCTGTGTGAACTCTTTCATGTTTAACAAGACTTGAGTTACAGGTAAAGCATTTTCCACATTTTGGACATGAAAATGGCCTCTCCCCTGTGTGAATTCTATGATGTATTATAAGATCTGATTTCAGAGTAAAACATTTCCCACATTCGGAGCATGAATATGGCTTTTCCCCTTTGTGGAATTCTTGATGTCTAATCATATCTGATTTTACAGTAAAGTATTTTCCACAATCTGAACATGAATACGGCTTCTCTCCTGTGTGAATTCTCTCATGTCTAATAAGACTATGTTTTTGGTTTAAAACAGATTCCACATTCAGAACAAGAAAATGGCTTCTCCCCTGTGTGAATTATTTGATGTTTAATAAGATTATATTTATAGTTGAAACATTTCCCACATTCTGAACATGAAAATGGTTTCTCCCCTGCATGAACTCCTTCATGAATAACAAGATCTGATTTCTGAGCATAACATTTTCCACATTTTGGGCATGAATATGGCTTCTCTCCTGTGTGAGTTCTTTGATGTGTTATGAGATGATGTTTCCTTGTAAAACATTTTCCACATTTTGAACATGGAAATGGCTTCTCCCCCGTATGAATTCTCTGATGTTTAACAAGAACTCGTTTCATGGTAAAACTTTCTCCACATTCTGAACATGAGTATGGCTTCTCCCCTGTGTGAATTCTTTGATGTGTTATGAGCTGATGTTTCAGATTAAAACATTTCCTACATTCTGAACATGAAAATGGTTTTCCCCTGTGTGAGTTCTTTCATGTTTAATAAGATTTGATTTATTATTAAAGCATCTTCCACATTCCTGACAGGAAAATGGCTTCTCCCCTGTGTGAATTCTCTGATGTGTTATGAGATGATGTTTGTGATTAAAACATTTCCCACATTCTGAACATGAAAATGGCTTCTCCCCTGTGTGAATTCTCTGATGAGTAACTAAAACTGATGTTGTGGAAAAACATTTCCCACATTCTGAACATGAATATGGCTTTTTCCCTTTGGGAACTTTTTGATGTTCGACACCCGATCTGTCACTTGTATTTTGCTCTACAGTCTGTGATGAATCAGGAGATAGGATCTGTTTCACAGGATCAGATGATACATTTTGGATATGAGAGGTGGAGGGTATATCTTCAATATTGCCATTTTTCTCATATCCATAGTGAATGATACTACAATCATCTGCATTATCATGTGAAGATTTTGGATGTTCCTCTGAGATCCCGGTACAGTCATCTGGAAGAATAAAACTGATTATATTATTTTATAGTAATATAACCTAATATAACAATTGTACTGACGTTATATGACATTACAATTGAGAAGTATTCATTTAATAACTTAATTATTAGTTGCAAAACAGATCACAATCTCAGAGCAGGGATCACTAGATCACAATGTTATGATAACAGGTTAATTTGTTGCGGTTTTCTACTTTTGTGTTGAAGACATCTTCATGTCTCATGTTGGTCATCGCTCTTTTCTCAGAAAATTGTCCAGTGGAGAATAATAAGTGAACCTGTAGGTCCAAGCTGTTAGGAGCTGTCCATCTCATCACAATCCCTAGCTCCATTCACTGCTGTTTAACTATTTAGATGCCGCAGCAATGATTACATGGTTCCGACCTCTGTGCACACGACAAAATCGTGGCGTGCCGATGGGCTACCATGGAAGCTGGGTGCACAATGAAGGGCCTGTCAACGTCAGTTTTGTGCTCCTTTTAATTTCTTTACATTCTGAAAATCCATTATTATTATTAAAAAATAAGTAATAAAAATAGTTTAATTAAACAAAACAAAAAAAATATACATACACATATATAAAACAATACATGTGTAATTTAGGAGGATGTGGTCTAAGGATACAACACCCTTAATTAAGGTGTACAGAATTATTGGCAAAATAGGCCAAAAAGATTTATCTGACTGAAAAGTAAAAAATTGTTACAGGTCTAACAGATGGAGGCAGCAGTCCTGAAATTGCTCAGATATTGGGGCGCGATCACAAAACCATAAAAAGGTTTGATACAAATATTCATCAGGGTCACAAAAATGTTTTGAGTAAAAAGACACTAACTGCCAAAGATCTGAGAAGAATCAAACGTGCAGCGATCAGGAAGCCATTATCCTCCTGTGCTGACATATTCCAGAGCTGCAACCTCCCTGGAGGCCAGAAGTACAAGGTGTTCAGTGCTCAGAGACATGGCCGAGGTGAGGAGGCTGAACCCGACCACCAACGAGCAAGACACAGATGAGGGAACGTCAAGACTGGGCCAAGATATGTCTGATACTGATTGTTCACAGGTTTTATGGACTGACGAGGTGAGAGTGGATCTGAAAGAAACAGATGGATGGACCTGTGGCTGGATCAGTAATGGGCCTCCCCTTACTCTTAAGTCAGTGAGATGGACGCAGGAAAAAGTCTACATCTTTCAAGAAAAGTGCAACACACTGATCATAGTAGAGTTGTAAGCTCCATGTAGATCAAGAAGTGTGATATAAATACACATTAATATAAAAATTAAATTTTATTTCAAAAACATATATATAACATACAAAGCCAGATACCTCAAACCATCTACAAAAACGAGGAGCTTAGCAGAAGCAATTAACAGGAAAAATGAGCTACTAAAGATATCTTAAGTAAGTAGGACCTCTATCCAGGTCCACAATTGGGATTTAGATTTATTACAAATAAAGGAGAAAAGTCTTTCTATATATTTTTCCCTCAGCCATCAATCAAGGGAACTTTTCTGTGTTACCATTGTCTGAATAATTCAGATAAAGTTAAACAAATGCCTTGTCAATAAAAATCATTATATTGCACAGTGCCACATGGCCTTAATACGTGCACCTGCATAAGGTCTCAAGGGAGCACTTGATTCCATTGTTGGACTCTTGTTGTGAATGTGCTAGAAATGAATTCTGAGCAGAAGCTCCCTCTGGTGGTTACAAACAGTACTGAACTATCCAATGAAGATTGTGAAGATTGGCGATCAGGTGTTACTGACTGGTCTTATATAAGGGAGGTTCCCTCCCATCAGGGTTGCCGGTGATTAATTGTTCTGGTCTCATCTTTGATTCCTGTTCACTTTGTAGCCTGCTGTTTCGTGCCTGCATCTTCTGCTAACAGATAAGACATTTTCTTCTTTTGTTTTTTGTGCTTGTTTTTTGCATTTTGTCCTGCACTTCTGTGGGGGTCTGCCGGGTCCCCTCCGGGGGCTTGTGCTCCTCTCAGTTTAGTTCAGCCACTGTTGTTTGTTCATTTGCCTTTTCCAGTTTTTTCAGTGGCTGCTGTTTAGTTTTTGTTACACCAGAGAACTAATTTAGGTGGTAGAGGTCGTGTGATCTCAGGTGTTTTTGTAATTAGTAGAGTTGGTACTTTTCAGGGTTTTTTGGGGGTTGCAGTAAGTGTCCTTCCTATCCTTTTCTATTTAGGAAGTTTGGGCCCCAACGTGTGCTCATACTATTTTCTGTCTGTGTCAGTATTTCCTCTTGTCTAACCGCCATTACATGTTTGGGGGCTTTCTATGTTCTTTGGGGATCTGCTCCGGGGCAGATAGTTTTCCTCTTTCTGTCTTTAGGTGTAGTTAGCTTCTCAGGCTGTGACGAGGTGTCTAGGACCAACGTAGGTACGCTCCACGGCTGCCTTTAGTTGTGGTGGTTAGTCAGGGTACTGCAATCCCATAGATTCCAACCTCTCTGGTGTATTTCCTTTTTTGCTTGCTCTCCTCAGCTACCAAATCATAACAGACTCTACTCCTTTTAGAATTAGACATACCCTGTTTGATGTTTTCAATTTATAAATTCGCGTTGAACTAGCAAAGATTTTCATGTAAAATACATATTACCTTTCCCAAGCATATTGCCCCAATAGACGCCAAGTGGCTCGCTAGATCTCCATACCCCGACGTGCGTTTCGCTGATGATGCTTCTTCCTGGGGGCGTGTCTATGCAGTGGACGTCAGTCCATTTGTATAGTATCGCAACCAATAGGAAAAAAGAGAGGAAGGTCTATCCCGGGTGACTCATTACAAGCTCATTCATGCCTATCGCATTGTTATAACTAGGTGGCATAACATAATGAAATAGAGGAGGATCTCACCACAATGACTCATTGCCAACTCATTTGTGCCGATCACCAATTATATTTATATTTATATATCTCTGACCTTTCCCGGCGCCTGCGCACTGCAGTACTCTGCTCTGCCCTCACCAGGGCAGATCAGTGCGCCTGCGCAGGAGCCGCAACAGGACGCAAAGAAGAGGCCGGCTTCGCTACAAGATGGGAGGCGCCGAACCGGACCGCGACGCCCATCGGACCGGACCTTGGACCGCCCCTGGGTGAGTATAATATAACTCATTTTTCTTCTCTTTCAGGTGACATCGGGGGCTTATCTACAGCATTACAGAATGTAAGATAAGCCCCTGATGGCGGTGGCCGCATCTCATAGTCCAAAAATGGGGTGACAGATTCCCTTTAAGAGAGGCCTAAGGTCAAAACCAAAGCGCTGGATGGATTTGCCCTGACTTTCATACCAATGATCCCTTTAATAGAGGTCTGGGGTCAGTACCAGAGCATTTGAAGGCAATTGCCATGACTTCCATACCGGGGATCCCTTTAAGAGAGCCTGGGGTCAGAACCAGAACGCTGAGTGGAATTGCCCTAACTTCCATACCAATGATCCCTTTAAGAGGCCCTGGGGTCAGAACCACAGTGCTGAATGGAACGGTCCTAACTTCCATACTGGGGATCCCTTTAAGAGAGGCCTGGGGTCAGTACCAAAGCGCAGAGTGGATTTGCCCTCACTTCCGTACCAGGAATCCCTTTAAGAGAGGCCTGGGTTCAGAACCAGAGCGCTTAGTGGAATTGCCCTGACTTCCATACCGGAGATCCCTTTAAGAGGGAAGATGTGCCTATGGGATGGATGTTAGATTTCTCCCACCCATTCACTGTCTGCTGAGGTGTTGTCATGAAGTGAGAAAACTGTTGCTCATAGCAACCAATCACAGCACAGCTACTTTTAAACAGCTCTGGTGAAATGAAAGATCCTTTCTGATTGGTTGGTGATAACACACACACACACATTCAATTTTATATATATATATAGATAAATCCAAATCCCAATTGTGGACCTGGATAGAGGTCCTACTCACTTGAGATATCGTTTGTAGCTCATTTTCTCTGTTAATTGCATCTGCTAAGCTCCTCGTTTTTGTAGATGGTTTGAGGTGTCTGGCTTTGTATATTGTTATATATATGTTTTTGAAATAAAATTATATTTTTAGATTAATGTGTATTTATATCACACTTCTTGATCTACATGGAGCTTTCAGCTCTACTATGATCAGTGTGTTGCATTGTTAGTTGAAGTGTGGCCCATTCCTCTTTTGAAGAAAATGGGCTTGGGTAGTGTGCTTATCTTTCAAGAAAACCATGATTTTTCTGCCGAACTATGCTCCATCACAGCACTGAGGTCTCCACTGCTTGGCAGCCAGGAAAGGCATTAAAGATGAAGAATAATGACCCAGTCCCGTCCTCACTGGACCTAAACCCTAGAGAGAACTTGTGAGCCCTTCTTACACGGAAGATTTATGGTGAAATAAAAGTCGCCTCTCTGATCAGTGGTTGGTGCTGCCCAAAATGATGAAGAAACTGACAGAATCCATGGATGGAGCTTTTGATGTTATTGAGAAGAAGGGCGGCCATATTACTATTTTGGTCACTGAGATTTCTTTTTGAAATGTGAGAAATGTATTTTGGACATTTGAGTTGTTCGGTTCTTATTCTCACTGTAACAGATGAAAATAAGCAACTGAGATGGAAAATTTACGTTTTTCATTTAGTTGTCCATTAATTCTGCACACAGAAATATTCTGCTAAAGATAAACTGCATTTTTACTTTCTTAAATATTCAGGTTTATTAACCCTTTGGACTGACAGCACTGGAGATGTTCAATAATAAAACTACTCATCAAACTTACAAATCATCTAATAATTCTGCACACAGAGTACAGCGTGGCCATTATTTCTGTTACGGATCTGCAACTCAGGAATAGAGCAGGAGGGTAAGAAGCTGACCCTGCAATAGAACTAGACTGAATCCCTACAACCTATTCCTTGTGAATAGACCCACCAACATTTCCTAGTCTAGACTCGAGCGAAGACGTAAAGGTGGGGGAAGGGTATCCCTGAAAGATCTAGGGACTGGGAACAAAAAACAGGTAACCTCCTAGCAGGGAAATAGAGGAAGCTGTAGAAAAAAAAGGAAAAACAAAAGACTAATCAAGCAGAACTAGAGTTCCCAGAACTGCACAAAGTTAAACACAAAAAGCTATAAAAGCAGCTAGCCAGAACTCTAGCGGATTAACATTGATGTCCAGCTAGTACAGGGAGGCAGGTGCAGGGCAAAAAGGGTGATACAATCACCTGGCCAATGACAAGCCCAGCACCAGGGGAAAAAGACCAGCAGCCAGAAAACCACAAGATGGCGGATGGTCAAAAATAAATTGATTCTAACAATTTCTCCAGACTTCTGCCCTTCGCCCCGGATGCTGGAAATCAGCTTCTGGGCCAAGTCCTGACTTGTGACCGCTCATTGTTGTCTCATCAGTGCTTGGAGTTTATCACAATTTCTGGGTCTTAGATTGTCGCTATTGGAGAATTGGCCTCAGGTTCTCAATGGGACTGAAATCTGAGGAGTTTCCCAACTGTGGAATCAAAAATGTCAATGACTTGCTCACCAAGCCACTTAGTTATCACTTTTGCCTTGTGACATGGTCTCCATAATGCTGGATAAAGATAGAATTACACCTACCGATAATTCGGTTTTCATAAGCCCCCAACGACAGCACACGAGATTACACCCTTCCCCAATCCTTTACTCAGTGTATTTCTAAAATGCTCGAAGACCCCGGAGAATCCATCGAAAATAAGATTCAATTGCTGGAAGAAGGCAACAATGGAGGGAATTTAACTGCTGTCACGGGTTTATGAAAAGCGACTTGTCAGTGGGTATAATTCTACCTTTACGTCACTGTGAAAGCACACGAGAAATACCAGTCATTAGATAGTTGTCACTGGGGTGTGTAATTCATCCCCTGTGTGAGTTACTATCTGATAACTCATTAGGTGCCAAATACTTTACCAATATCTCCAAAAGGAGAAATAAAAAAACAAATGTTTTATTCTGCTCTGCAGCCATTATTACATGGTGTGTCCAGCTCAACAAGAAGACATTTGGTGAAAGTTCCTCTGTAAGGTCAGGGCCCACTGAGAGGTTCGCTGTGATGTGGCAGTGGGCTTCATACTGTCTGATCAGAATATAAAGCTAAGAACCTTGTCTTTAGTGCTGTACATTTTTGCTTAGCCGCAGATCAGGGTATAAGATTTGGATATGCGGGCCGGGGCTATTTCTACAGCTGAGAAAGGACGGCTTCAATTTGAGAGCGCCTGTCTTTTTTGACTATCCATACGGGTTTCAGAATGGAGAGCGGCTGGAGTTCATTTACTTTGTGCACGGATGTGATTGCCACCAGAAACACAACATTTATGGTTAGAAACCTGATGGACGCCTCCTAGAGAGGCTCGAAGGGCAGTTTAGTTAACCCTGTAAGAAGCTGGTTGAGAATCATAGAGCTCTGCTGGAGAGCTTCTGAAGTGTTTTGTGCTGGAGACCTTCTGAAGCGTTTTGTGCTGGAGAGCTTCTGAAGCGTTTTGTACTGGAGAGCTTCTGAAGTGTTTTGTGCTGGAGACCTTCTGAAGCGCTTTGTGCTGGAGAGCTTCTGAAGCGTTTTGTACTGGAGAGCTTCTGAAGCGTTTTGTGCTGGAGAGCTCGAAGCTTTGTGCTGGAGAGCTTCTGAAGCGTTTTGTGCTGGAGAGCTTCTGAAGCGTTTTGTGCTGGAGGAGCTTCTGAAGTGTTTTGTGCTGGAGAGCTTCTGAGCGTTTTGTACGGAGAGCTTCTGAAGCGTTTTGTGCTGGACAGCTTCTAAAGCGTTTTGTGCTGGAGAGCTTCTAAAGCGTTTTGTGCTGGAGAGCTTCTGAAACGTTATGTGCTGGAGAGCTTATGAAGCGTTTTGTGCTGGAGAGCTTCTGAAGCGTTGTGCTGGAGAACTTCTGAAGCATTTTGTGCTGTAGAGCTTCTGAAGCGTTTTGTGCTGGAGAACTTCTGAAGCGTTTTGTGCTGGAGAGCTTCTGAAGCGTTTTGTGGCGAATGCCTCCTTGATATTTTAGGAAGGCTAGTGTTGTAGAGTTGTCCAAGAACACTCTTAGATGGGAATTTTTTTTAAGTGAATTTGCAGACATCTCCGGCTTCCAACACAGTTCTTAGTTCTTTGTAGTTTGAGGAAAGATCTCTTAAAGCAATGAATAAAATTGAAAGGGAGAAGATACATACTGTCAAAACGTTTGGTCTAATAAGGGTGATCAATGTGTGAAACACGCTGCCACGAGAGGTGGCGAGTTCTCCTTCAATGGAAGTCTTCAAACAGAGGCTGGACAGACATCTGTCCATGATGTTAGTGACTCCTGCATTGAGCAGGATTTTGGACACGATGACCCTGGAGGTCACTTCCAACGCTAACATTCTAGGATTCTATGATAAAGCATTTATTAGGAGTGTTACTGGTTCTCGATTCCGATGTCTCTAGGTTTTTTGTAGAGAGCCATCAGTTTATGGATCTTTTACAGGTTAAGGAAGATTAATTTTTGTTTAGAGAATTGAGACCATCGCAGGCGAGAACTGAGCCGAGGCCAGTGAAGGAATGCAGGATGACATCAGGCCTAGGATGGACATGACTTCTCTTATAGAACAGCGAGTTTTCTTTTGGAGGACAGGAGCTTTCGGTGAATGGACATCCTTTTTTCTCTTGCAAAGAAATCATGATTGTTTACTTGAGCCTAGAAAAACTCTGAGAAATACTTTCCTGTGGGAAGCAGATCAGTCAGGTTTTTCAAAATTCTGTAGATTAGGATTGAGGATAAAATCCCGACCTGTGCCATCTTTGGGGAGCTCCAGTGACCCCACATCCCCTTACACTGGTAATCATGGTTTCCATGTCCAGAGGGATGAAACCTTCTCTTTGGTTTGGCTGATTTGGTTCAGGACATCCTCTTTTCTGATCCTCAGCTTTCTCCAGTATCGGATCAACCAGAGGACCAAAGTCAAGTCTTCCTCCAAAGGGAATGGAGCAGAGTTTAGCTTTGGAAACCGTATCCGTTGGCCGTTCTTTAATCCCACGATCCTCTCACTGAGTTTGACAAGATGGCCGCCTGAGCTGCCATACGCATCGATTCTACCGAGGCCTCAGAAACAACCCTGTAGGTAACTTAAGCATAGAGATAGAAGACAGAAGCTTCTCTATAGACCAGGGGTGGACAACCTTTATTGGTGCAAGGGCCACATTGTCATACTGAACCAATCCGGGGGCCACGCTAAAAATTAAAGGGGTATTATCTTCTGTGATATTTATGGCATATCTATAGTATAGACCATAAATATCTGACAGCTACAAATTCTACTTACAGGACTCGTACCTCCAACAATCAGCCATCTAGGGCTCTGTGCCCATGATTAGTTTTTGTTGAGTTTGTGACATATTTTCTCTGCATCAATCATGCAGCGTCTTACAGTTCCAGCAAAGTCTATGGGTTTTATAGAGATCTCAGACCTTCTGTGGTTTTTTTTCATGCAGTGTAAACTGACTTGTGATGCGTGTCACATCCGCAACATGTCAACTTATCCTGCGAGTATCTGCAGACTTTACCCATAGACTTGTGTTGGATGTGGAAAATCCACAAATAAAAAATACAGCTGAGAGAATATGTTTGGAATCGGTCGCCAAATCTGAATTTGTCATATTCGTGACGAATTTCTGTTTGACAATCGATTCTGAACATATTCAGTCATTTCTACTCCCACTGACTCCAATGACATTTGGTGAATATTGAAAATACAATATTCACTGCCGATCGTAATCAGAACCGAATATTGAAAAATTCCCTCAACTCTAGTAAAAAACTCATGTAATCTGCACATGACGGTGTCACTAAGGTTTTATCAAAGCCAAAAACTAGGAAGTGTCAAAAACAAAGCAGCTTTATGTAAAGAACTAGCTGAAGAGCTCGGCGTTGCCCGGGCATAATGACTAACTGTGGTCAGTTATAACAAATTATAATGATTATATTGCACATAAAACATTTCACATCATATACTCAACACTACAGATTTGCAACACAAATTAACTAAATAATTATCCAATGTGATGCTGCGGTAACACAGTACGCAGTGATGAGGCAGTGACTCACAAAGGTAAAACACAAAACTCCTTTAACCCCTTAGTGACAGAGCCATTTTGCAGCTTAATGACCGGGCCAATTTTTACAATTCTGACCACTGTCACTTTATGAGGTTATAACTCTGGAACGCTTTAACGAATCCCGCTGATTCTGAGATTGTTTTTTCGTGACATATTGTACTTCACGTTAGTGGTAAAATTTCTTTGATATGACTTGTGTTTATTTATGAAAAAAACGGAAATATGGCGAAAATTTTGAAAATTTAACAATTTTCAAACTTTAAATTTTTATGCCCTTAAATCAGAGAGATATGTCACACAAATTTCTTAATAAATAACATTTCCCACATGTCTACTTTACATCAGCACAATTTTGGGACCAAAATTTTTTTTTTTACAAAGTTATAAGGGTTAAAAGTTGATCAGCGATTTCTCATTTTTACAGCACCATTTTGTTTTTAGGGACCACATCACATTTGAAGTCACTTTGAGGGGTCTATATGATAAAGAATACCCAAAAGTGACACCATTCTAAAAACTGCACCCCTCAAGGTGCTCAAAACCACATTCAAAAAGTTTATTAACCCTTTACGTGCTTCACAGGAACTGAAGCAATGTGGAAGGAAAAAATTAACATTTAACTTTTTTTGCAAAAACTTTACTTCGGAACCTATTTTTTTTATTTTCACAAGTGTTAAAAGAAAAAATGAACCACAAAATTTGTTGTGCAATTTCTCCTGAATAAGCCGATACCCCATATGTGGGGGTAAACCACTTTTTGGGCGCACGGCAGAGGTCGCAAGGGAAGGAGCGACATTTGACAGAACGCCATGTCGCGTTTGTAGAGGCCCTGATGTGTCTAAACAGTGGAAACCCATCACAAGTGACCCCATTTTGGAAACTAGACCCCCTAAGGAACTTATCTAGATGTGTGGTGAGCACTTTGAACCTCCAAGTGCTTCACAGAAGTTAATAACATAGAACAGTGAAAATAAAAAATCATATTTTTTCCACAAAAACAATCTTTTCACCCCAATTTTTATTTTTCCAAGGGTAACAAGACCCCAAAAGTTTTTGTGCAATTTGTCCTGAGCATGCTGATACCCATATGTGGGGGTAAACCACTGTTTGGGTGCATGGCAGAGCTTGGAAGGGAAGGAGCGTCGTTTGACTTTTTCAGCGCAGAATTGGCTGGACGTCATGTCGTGTTTGTAGAGGCCCTGATGTGTCTAAACAGTGGAAACCCCCCACAAGTGACCCCATTTTGGAAATTAGACCCCTAAGGAACTTATCTAGATCTGTGGTGAGCACTTTGAACCTCCAAGTGCTTCACAGAAGTTTATAACATAGAGCCGTGAAAATAAAAATCATATTTTTTCCACAAAAACGATCTGTTCACCCCAATTTTTATTTTTCCAAGGGTAACAAGACCCCAAAAGTTTTTGTGCAATTTGTCCTGAGCATGCTGATACCCCATATGTGGGGTAAACCACTGTTTGGGTGCATGGCAGAGCTTGGAAGGGAAGGAGCGCCGTTTGACTTTTTCAACTCAGAATTGGCTGGACGCCATGTCGCGTTTGTAGAGGCCCTAATGTGTCTAAACAGTGGAAACCCCCCACAAGTGACACCATTTTGGAAACTAGAACCCCTAAGGAACTTATATAGATGTGTGGTGAGCACTTTGAACCCCCAAGTGCTTCACAGAAGTTTATAACTCCCGGGCATGAAAATAAAAAGTCATATTTTTTCCACAAACCTGATCGTTTAGTCCCCAATTTTTTATTTTTCCAAGGGTAACAGGAGAAATTAGACCACAAAAGTTGTTGTCCAATTTGTCCTGAGTACGCTGATACCCCATATGTGGGGTGGGACCACTGTTTGGGCGCACGGCAGGGCTTGGAAGGGAAGGAGCGCCGTTTGACTTTTTCAAACCAAAATTGGCTGGAATTGAAATTGGACGCCATGTCGCGTCTGATACGCCTAAACAGTCGAAACCCCCCACAAATCACACCATTTTGGAAACTAGACCCCTTAAGGAACTTATCTAGATGTGTGGTGAGCACTTTGAACCCCCAGGTGCTTCACAGAAATTAATAAACGTAGAGCCGTGAAAATAAAAAATCATTTTTTTCCTCAAAAATTATTCCTTAGCCTGCTATTTTTTTTATTTTCCCAAGGGTAACAGGAGAAATTGGACCCAAAAAGTGTTGTGCAATTTTCCTGTGTACGCTGATACCCCATATGTGGGGTGAAACCACTGTTTGGGCGCATGGGAGAGCTTGGAAGGGAAGGAGCGCCATTTTGTAATGCAGACTTTGATGGAATGTTCTGCAGGCGTCACGTCGTGTTTGGAGACCCCTGATGGGTCTAAACAGTGGAAACCCCCCACAAGTGACCCCATTTTGGAAACTAGACCCCTTAAGGAGCTTATCTAGATGTGTGGTGAGCACTTTGAACCCCCAAATGCTTCACAGAAATTATAAACGCAGAGCCGTGAAAATGAAAAATCATTTTTTTTCTCAAAAATGATTTTTTTAGCCAGCTATTTTTTATTTTCCCAAGGGTAACCGGAGAAATTAGAACCCCAAAATTGGTGTGCAATTTGTCCTGAGTATGCTGATACCCCATATGTTGGGGTAAACCACTGTTTGGGCGCACGGCAGGGCTCGGAAGGGAGGGAGCGCCATTTGACTTTTTGAACGCCACGTCGTGTTTGGAGACCCCCTGATGTGCCTAAATAGTGGAAATCCCTCAATTCTAGCTCCAACCCTAATCCCAACACACCCCTAACCCTAATCCCAACCGTAATCGTAACCTAAATCCCAACCCTAATTCCAACCCTAATTGTAACCCTAACCTTAATTATAACCCTAACTCTAATTGTAACCCTAACCCTAATTATAACCCTAACCCTAAGGCTGGGTTCATTTTGCGTTTTACCAGCCCGTTCAACACATAGCGTTGACGGGCTGGTAACGGTATAGCATAACGTGATCGCGTTATGCTATACCCGCTAGCGCAGAGGAATCAGCAGATGATTCAACTGCGCTAGCGGTGACGGAGCCCAGACGCTGCAGCCCGCGTCCGAGGCTCCGTCACTGAATGATGGCACGTCGCAAACGCATGCCGCTTTACGGCATGCGTCGCGATGCGCCCTCAAATGGGGGTGAATGGCAGCGTTAACGGACTGCGTTACACCGCGTTATACCGCGGTGTAGCGCAGTCCGTCTAACGGACTGCCATAACGCAGTATGAACCCAGCTTAACCCTAACGCTAATTATAACCCTAACCCTATCTAACCCTAACCCTAATGCTAACCCTAACCCTAATTATAACCCTAACCCTAATTATAACTCTAACCCTAATTATAACCTAACCCTAACAGAAAAATGAAAATAAATATAATTTCTATTTTTTATTATATGTCCCTAACTAAAGGGGTGATAAATGGGGGGGTTATGTACTGTTTTTTTTATTTTGATCACTGTGATAGTTTATCACAGTGATCAAAATGCACTTTCTGGAGAGTGAATGAAACTTTTTTTGAATCTGCCGCCAAGCAGATCGGCGGGCGCACTGCGCATGCGCCCGCATTTTTTTTTTTGCAGGAAGAAGACGCCGGGATCCTGGGGCCTGTGGGAGGACACCGGTAAGTATACGGGGGGCGATCGGGGACCGGGGGACCCTCATTTTCTCCCCTCTGATGAGCGATCACATCAGAGGGGAGAGAAATCATTTTTTTTTTTGCGATCGCGGCTATGCTTGCATAGCCGCGATCGCAACACCGGGATCGGTGAATACCGACCCGGATCATGTTCTCTGGGGTCTCGGCTACCCCCGGTAGCCGAGACCCCAGAGAATATTTGCCCATCCCCCCACCAGCACAGCGGCACATAGCGGCGGGCGCACTGAGCATGCGCCCGCCATTTTCTTAACAGCGCCGGCACCGGGGGACAACGGAGGGCCTGGGGGCCACATGGACTGGATCGGGGGCTACATGGGGGTCCTGGGGACCCTTTTTCTCTGTCCCCTGATGTCCGATGACATCAGGGGACAGAGAAATTAAATGGCACATCAGATTTTTTTTTTTGTTGCGGTCGCCGTTATAGGGTTAATAACGGCGATCGCAACATCGGTGTCGGTAAAAACCGACCCGATTCATGTTCTCTGGGGTCTCGGCTACCCCCGGTAGCCGAGACCCCGGAGAAAATGCGCCTCTGGGGGGTGCTATTCACTTTTTCCACAGCACCGTTAATTAACGGCGCTGTGGTTTAAGTACCCTTAATGACCGCCGTTAAAAGGCGTATCGGCGGTCGTTAAGGGGTTAAAGTGTTTTCTTCACAGCATTAAAGTCCAGTTCACACAAGTGCATATAACTCAGTATCCACTTCACACAAGTGCATAATAATAGTTCATAGTATTAGTGCCATTAGGTTGCAGTCACTACACACGCTAGTCCACCTCTGACCAGTTGCTGTGGGTGACTGCACGGCCGTGTCAATGTCTCTAATCACAGCTGCACAAAGTCCTTGATTCCTGTTTGCAGTCGTTACACACGCCAGTCCTCTTCTGACTAGTTTCCGTGGACTACAGCACCGCAGAGTACACTGTAGGTGCCACACTCTGTCCTGTGTCTCCTACACAGACAAAGCTCTGCACGAGCAGACTGCTCTGCACTCTGCACCCACCAGACTGGCACTCAGCCTGACCTGACACAGACACTCCCAAACCCTTTCCTGCATGGCTTTTAACAAAGAAACCTGTGGCCTTCTGTCACATGGAAAACCTGGGCCTGGAATGAAACGGACTGCATGACTACAATCCTGCAGTCTGTTTCACAACACAACATCCCACAGCAGGTTTTCCCTACATCTGCCTTGAACACTACAGTCCAAGACTAACACTTATTTTATACATATACTGTAGAATGTAAGCCCGAAAGGGCAGGGTCCTCTCCCCTCTGTATCAGTCTGTCATTGTTAGTTTGTTTACTGGAAGTGATACCTGTAATTTGCATGTAACCCCTTCTCATGTACAGCACCATGGAATCAATGGTGCTATAGAAATAAATAATAATAATAATATACTGCATTGCAGTCACAGCTACACTCGTGACTGCCCTGCACTACTATGGACTTCCTACGTCTCTGTGCACAACCTGGAGAGAATACACAGCGACCCCTACCTGTGACATCAGTCACTGCTTCACCATTGTAATCACAGCTAAGCCTGCGATGACAATGCAGCCCCATAGCCTCAATACTCCTCCTTGCGTATCCTAGGGAGAACAAACAGGGACCCCTAACCTGTGACACTGTTCACTGCCTCACACCAAGCATTGATAGTTCGCACACAGAGGAGGTAGGACAAGCGTAGGGAGATAACTGAGAGCAGTCCTGTGTTCTTTCAGCCGGGTCCGATGTACCCTCAGCTGAGACCCTGAAGAGTGACTCCAGCCGGAAGGAAAGAAGTCTCTTTTATACCCGAGGCAGGTGATCTATTTTTAGATTTACCCAGTGTGCTTCAGTTCAGCCTCACGGCCTTTCCCTATCTACCTTCGAAGTCAAGAAACTGGTTATAGAATACAATACACAATTAGCATATGAGATCACAATAAACACAGATAAACACACACTATGTACAAGTCACTATTACTGACTTACATACTATTTTAAATGGTATGCAAGCCTGTCTTCTTGACCCACCAGGCATAAACACTTAAATCCACAAGCCAATATACAGATAAAATGTAATTCTTGTGGGTTTACAAAAACATGATTGTCTGTGAAATTAAGACACAATCTGGTTTCTTCACATTGCTCCCCCATCTTAATTAACCAGACGTGATAGGCTTCCGGTCATCCTGCTCTACTTGTCGGGACAATCCATCGGCGTTTCCATGATCTTTGCCCTTTTTATGGGAGACAGAAAAATTATAGGACTGTAAGGCCAGACTCCATCTGAGTAAACGTCCATTGTCCCCAGCAGTCCGATTTAGCCAATTTAACAGATTATAGTCAGTTATGACCGTGAATTCCTTGCCGTAGAGGTAGGGCTGCAATTTCTTTAAGGCCCAGGTTATGGCCAAGCATTCTTTTTCTATTATGGCGTATTTTTTCTCCCGGTCCAACAGTTTCCGGGAACGTAAGCTACCGGGTGTTCCTTACCATTGTCCCCCACTGGAATGAGTACGGCTCCCAATCCGGTGTCCGATGAGTCTGTATGAACCGACGGCGGAAGTCAGGGGCAGTCAGGACTGGGCTTTGGGTTTGCTGGGTTTTCAACTGATAAACTAAACAGAAATAAGATCCAGCACAGTGTAAAAAAAAATATATAAAATAATAATAAAATAATGAAATAAAATTACACAGAGATCTGAATCCCACTTCAGGGTGTGGATGGCAAAAACCAGCCTAAATTTAAGAAATGGACACCCAAGTGCAAAGGAACAGGGGGAAAGTAAGAAACTTACACCCAGGCAGTTTAAGGCAACAATGTAGAATTTTATTCAAGATGATACAAATATAAATAGCACAAGCATCAAATACAAGATTAAAAGAGAAGCGTGAACATCGCCACAAAATGTCCAATACCCCGGTATTTTAGACTTGAAAACAGGTAAATATGCATAAAAAATATGAAGCTAGGCATATATAATGGTCCACAATAATAGAAAAATATTTAAGTGCACCCCTAAATGTAGTGTCAAAAGAAAAAAATTTTTTGTATATATATATATACACCCATTGGATACAAAAAATGAAAAATTGGTGTGAATAAATCACCCAAAATGTAACCAATGATGCAAATGAGAACCAAGACCAAAATGTAATAATTAGCCCCTAATACACATAAACACAGCCCCCAAAAAAATGTGTAATCATTAATTAACATGCACCTAATGAAAAAAGTCAAAAACACATGGTGCCAGCAGAAGGGACAATCACCACTAATAAGTGTAAACCAACATATGCTACAATACAAAGTCCCATAATGAACCCCACATAGTGCCAGCAAAAATAAATAATCCCAATAGGCCTTGTGATACCGAGATATATGATATATGATGATGATCCCCCTGACGAAGGAAAACTTTCCGAAACGCGCGTCGGGGCGCGTTCTAGGCAGCGTTATCACCGCCACCTTTTTCCTCCCCGGTCTTTTCAGGTAATATATCATATATCTCGGTATCACAAGGCCTATTGGGATTATTTATTTTAGACACTCATCAGTGGCAATTGTCTCTGTTTGCTGGCACTATGTGGGGTTCATTATGGGACTTTGTATTGTAGCATATGTTGGTTTACACTTATTAGTGGTGATTGTCCCTTCTGCTGGCACCATGTGTTTTTGACTTTTTTCATTAGGTGCATGTTAATTAATGATTACACATTTTTTTTGGGGCTGTGTTTATGTGTATTAGGGGCTAATTATTACATTTTGGTCTTGGTTCTCATTTGCATCATTGGTTAAGGGTATGCCACACTAAACAACATCGCTAACGGGATCGCTAAAAAACGTCACTATTTAGCGATCCCGTTAGCGATGTTGTTCAGTGCGGCAGCTGCCAGCGACGAGCTTCCTGCTGTGATCTCGCTCGTCGCTGGAATCGTTCCGGACCCTATTTTCGTCGCTGGCGCCCCGCTGGGTAAGTATATATCGCTAGTGTGGCACCTTTTTTAGCGATTTAGCGGTACTTTTGTACCGCTAAAGTCGTTAAGGAGATCGCTAACGGCGATAGCGTCCTAACGACATCGCTAAAATAGGTAGCCACTAGCGATATAGAAACAATCCCGCTAGCGATCTCATTAGTATGCGACGCTAATGAGATCGCTAGCGGGATTGTCTAGTGTGGCAGTACCTTTACATTTTGGGTGATTTATTCACACCAATTTTTCATTTTTTGTATCCAATGGTGTATATATATATATACAAAAAAATTTTTTCTTTTGACACTACATTTAGGGGTGCACTTATATATTTTTCTATTATTGTGGACCATTATATATGCCTAGCTTCATATTTTTTATGCATATTTACCTGTTTTCAAGTCTAAAATACCGGGGTATTGGACATTTTGTGGCGATGTTCACGCTTCTCTTTTAATCTTGTATTTGATGCTTGTGCTATTTATATTTGTTTGTATCATCTTGAATAAAATTCTACATTGTTGCCTTAAACTGCCTGGGTGTAAGTTTCTTACTTTCCCCCTGTTCCTTTGCACTTGGGTGTCCATTTCTTTGTGTTTTCAACTGGAGGAATGCGGACTCGCACTCTGGGGTCCAGATGAGATTGCGGGCATATTATTTGATGGTAAGGTCAGTGAGGGGCTTTGCTACTGTACTGTAATTGGGGATAAACTTTCGATAATAGCTTGCGGTCCCTAGAAAGGAGCGTACCTGTTTGGTTGGCTGGGCAAGGCCACTGGGTAATGGCTTCTACTTTTCCTACCCGATGTCCAAGGAATAGTACCTCGACCATCCCCATTTGGCACTTGTCAGGTTGGATGGTAAGCTGAGTTTTTGCTACCCTCTGTAGCACCTGTGACACAGGTTGAAGATGCTCTTCCCAGGTATCGCTGAAGATAGCGATGTCATCCAGGTAGGCCTGGGCATACCCCTGACATCCCTCTAATAACTGGTCCACCATTCTTTGGAAGGTAGCCGGGGCATTCTTCATCCTAAAGGGCATGCTGGTAAATTCATAAAGGCCAAAAGGGGTGATGAATGCAGACTTCTCTTGAGCCTCTTTTGTGAGTGGGATCTGCCAGTATCCCTTGCTCAAATCAATGGTAGATATGAACCGAGATCCGCCTAGTCTGTAACGGTGACCTCATTGAGTCACCTATAGTCCACACAGAAGCGAGTACTCTTGTCTTTCTGGGCACCAACACTACACTGGCTGCCCATGGGCTATGGGAAGGAACTATGACCCCCATATTCAACATGTCATCCACTTCGGCCTTCATCATTGCCAACACTGGAGGTGTCACCCGGTAGGCCGGTTGTCTGTGTGGAGTGGCTACGCCTGTGTAAAAAATGATGCTGGACCAAGGGGGTTCGACCAGGCTGACTCGTGAACAGGGAGCCCTAATTCCTCTTTTGGATTCCACCAATAAGTCCGGGATCTGGTCCAGATCTGGGTCATCTAAAGGGGGACAACAAACTGCTAGGTTGGCAACTTCCCTTTCCTCATAAGCTTTTAGCCTGTTAACATGAAAGGTCCGTTCACGAACACCCGCTTGATCCAAAGCCACAGTGTAGTCAGTCTCCCCGCATTTCCTGATGATGGTGAACGGACCTGCCCACATGGCTTGCAGCTTGTTTCTGCGTACTGGTACTAGTACTAGAACCTTCTGTTCACAGGTAAATTCTTGCACTCTGGCAGTACGGTTGTAACACTGTCGTTCCCTTTCCTGAGCTATTTCTAAATTTCCCATGGGCTAAGGCCATGAGGTACCTCACCTTCTCCCTAAACTTTTAGACATACTCCAGAATGGGAACCTCTTCTGTGGGAAAAGTGCCCTCCCAACTCTCTCTTACTAACTCTAATAGTCCTCGTACTTTTCGGCCATACAGCAATTCAAAAGGAGAGAACCTGGTAGAAACCTGCGGCACCTCCCGGTAGGCAAACAGGAGCTGCTGCAGGTTTTTCTCCCAGTCCCCTCCCTCGAACTCCACATACCGACTAATGAGCTGCTTGAGTGTTCCAATGAAAGGCTCACACAGCCCATTAGTTTCGGGGTGGTAGGGGGTAGTACGCATGGGGCGGACACCATGTTTCACTCAGAGGATCTGAATCAGCTCGCTTTGGAACTGAGTCCCCTGATCGGTCAATATCTCCTGTGGAAACCCTACTCGACTAAAAATGTCCAGTAGAGCTTGAGCCACGTGCTCTGCATCTATGGATGACAGGGCAACGGCCTTCGGATAGCGGGTGGCAAAGTCGACCAGGGTGAGGATGAACCTCTTTCCGCTGCGGCTGGGGATAGCTAAAGGACCCACTAAATCGATGGCAACCCTCTGGAAGGGTTCACCTGTCAAGGGCATGGATTGGAGCGGGGCACGACAGGGTGCTCCCCCCATCTGTTGACTAACCGGACAAGAGGCTCGGTATTTCCGCACCTCTTGGGCGATCTTTGGCCAAAAGAAACTACGCAGTAGTCGAACCCGAGTCTTTCTCACCCCCATGTGCCCAGCTGCAGGAACGTCATGTGCCAAGCGCAGGAGTTGTGGCCGATACTGCTGAGGCACCAAGAGCTGATGGACACAAGTCCAGGGTTTTCTGGGCATAATGTGGGCTTTTCCATATATAGCAGTCCATTCTCCCATCTATACACCTCCCCCTGATTTGTTTCCCCAGGTCGAGCGGCCGCACTTTAGGCAAATTCTAGCGTAGGGTCTTTGAGTTGGGGCTTCCCTAAACTCCTTGCAATCTGTCTCCCCCCAGTCAATAGCAACAGTCTGATCAAATGTACTCACCACCGTCGGCTCAGAGGGGTTGATGGAGACTTGGAGGGTTGCTTATCCTCTGGATGGGTGGCAGAAGGATCCACATCAGGGTGTTTCTTGGCTTCGGGTGATGACAGTAACAAATTGGCTGGACAGTCCTTGTCCGAGGTCATTCCCCAAAATAACAGGTGTGGGGAGGCCGTCTATGAGTCCCACTTCGACCTCTCCCTGGTTAGTACCCCAGTCCAGTTGCAGACGGGCTAGAGGGATGTCAGAGCGCTGACCTCCAGCCAGGGAGATGGTCACTTGGCGACCTGGTAAATAGTGTTCAGGTGGAACAATATCTGGGCTGACCAGTGTGATGGAGTACCCAGTGCCCTGGAGTCCCTGGGCCTGGATATCACTGACCTTGACTGGCTGGATGTGGCGTTGGAGGTTGGATGGCCAACCCGCTGTGTAGTATGGACAGGATATATCACTGTTGCTGGTGTATCCTGGGAATAGCATCCTTCCGACCCTGTTGGCTCGTGGTGGCAGATGTTGACCGGGTGATATGGCAGATGGGCTTCAGGCATGGGGCCCGGCCCTGGGAACAATCTTTGGCAATGTGTTCAAAGCGCCCGCATGTATAGCAGCGCCGTGGGTTAGGCAACTCATGGGTACTGTTGGTAACACTCGGTCCTGGTAATCGGTCAAATCTTTGGTTGAAGGGTCTTCTTGGATCGGTGGGCATATCGGGTCTCCAGCGAGGTCGGTTGGCTGTAAAAATTCATCATCCAATTGGGCTGCTATCTCTGGAGTGTCGGGCTTCCGGTCAGCTACCCACTCTCGAATTTCTGGGGCCATTGGCTATACATCCAATCTGGTCCTCTTCCCCCTTTATACACAGCATTTTTCTGCAGCACAGCTTTTCGCCTTTATAGTCGCCTCCTCCGGCAGCACCTCACACTCCTCTTCCATATACAATTGGAAACACTTGATTTCGAGAGAAATTGCACTAATTGCAATAAAGCGTGTAGTATACACAGCCTACTTCTTCTGCAGCACCACACTTTTCTCCTTTAGAATACATTCACACTTTATTTGGTCAGTATTTTTACCTCAAAATTTGTAAGCTAAAACTTTGAGTAAAACAATCAGAGGAAAAGTATATTCGACACACATCACCACTTCTGTATTTTTCTCCCACTCGTGGTTTTGGCTTATAAAAACTGAGGTAAAATACTGTCCAAAAAAACTGAACGTGTGAACGTGGCCTTATACACAGCCTCCACCTGCAGCGCCTCACTCTTCTCTATACACAGCCTCATACTGCAGCAGCACCTCACATCTCTCATTTTCATCTCACACCTGTAATTTTCCAATCACTCCACTATTTTCCCCTCACACCTCTTCATTTTCCCCTCACACTTCTCTTGTTCCACTCACACCTGTCTTTTTCCACTCACACCTCTTCATTTACACCTCACTCCTATCTTCCCCTCACACTTTCACAGCAACTTCCTGTTATGAGAACAGCTGTGTAATCCATGAGGCTCCTCCCTTTCCCTTGACGTTATGCCTCACAGTAGCAACTCCATTCGAGACACGAAGTGGAGCTAGATGTGGCCTGTGCCTACCGCGCACTGAAACTCTGAAGGTGGCGGCCCGGCTGATTGTAGCTCGCAGCGGCTGGGACGTCGCAACCAGTGAGTTTTGCAGGGTGGCTTTCGAGGTGAATGTGTCTCCGCTCATATGCGCTAACAACGTGGGCCGTGTGGACGGGGCTTTGTGTGTGGAGTGGGCGGGGCTATGTGGAGTAGTCGTGGCTTGATACATACAGTACAGACCAAAAGTTTGGACACACCTCATTAAAAGATGTTTCTGTATTTTCATGACTATGAAAATTGTAAATTCACACTGAAGACATCAAAACTATGAATTAACACATGTGGAATTATATACTTAACAAAAAAATGTGAAGCAACTGAAAATATTTCTTATATTCTAGGTTATTCAAAGTAGTCACCTTCAAGAGTTAGTCACCGGAAATGGTTTTCACTTCCGGTGACTACCACTTGAAGCTCATCAAGAGAATGCCAAGAATGTGCAAAGCAGTCATCAAAGCAAAAGGTGGCTACTTTGAAGAACCTAGATTATAAGACATATTTTCAGTTGTTACACACTTTTTTTGTTAAGTGTAATGTATAATTCCACATGTGTTAATTCATAGTTTTGATGCCTTCAGTGTGATTCTACAATTTTCATAGTCATGAAAATACAGAAAAATGTTTAAATGAGAAGGTGTGTCCAAACTTTTGGTCTGTACTGTATATATATACACACACACACAGGGGTTGGACAAAAAATATGGAAACACCTGGAAACATCAACAAAAGTTAGTTTAATATGGTGTAGGTCCTCCTTTTGCGGCAATTACAGCCTCAATTCTCCGAGGTATGGATTCATATAAGGTGTGAATTGCTTCCAAAGAAATTTTAGCCCATTCTTCAGTTAAAACACCCTCCAGTTCTTTGAGCGACGATGGCGGCGGAAATTGACGTCTAACTTGAATTTCTAAAATCGACCATAAATGCTCAATAATGTTGAGGTCTGGGGATTGTGGGGGCCAGATGAGATGCTCAACTTCATTAGAATGTTCCTCGTGCCAAGCTTTAACGATTCTAGCTGTATGAATTGGTGCATTATCATCCTGAAAGATGGCGTTCCCCTCCGGGAACAGTGCTTGAACCATAGGATGCACTTGGTCGCCCAAAATGCCTAAATAATCGTGGCTGTTAATTCTTCCATGAAGGGATATCATTGGCCCGGTGGATCTCCACGAAATAGCACCCCAGATCATCACAGAACCTCCGCCATGTTTTACGGTTGGGAACGGCAGTCTGGATGGAATGCTTCTTTCGGCTGTCTCCAAACGTACACGCGGCCGGAGGTCGGAAATAGGGTAAACGATGATTCGTCTGAGAATATCACGTTTCCACTGCTCGAGGGACCAATTCTGGAGAGTTCTTCGCCACTCTAAACGCTTGGAAACATTTGTCATTGAGAGCAGCGGTTTTCGAATTGCAGCTCTTCCGTGGAATCCAGATTTGTTCAGCTCCCGACGAACAGTTTTCGTGGAAACTGGGTTCTGTAGGTGTTCATTGAGCTCAGCAGTGATTTCCGGAGCCGTGGTCTTGCGATCCTCTCTCACAATTCGCTTTAGAGTCCGACGGTCTCTCTCAGTCAACTTCGACTTTCGGCCGGACCTGTGCTTGGCTGTGGACGTTTTTCCTTCTCTTTCAAACGCAGTCATTACTTTAGAGACAGTACCTCTTGACACGCCAAGCATTCGGGCACTTTTGGTTATACTAGCGCCTGCCATCCAGCACCAACAATTTGGCCTCTGAAAATCCGAGAGGTCTGCCATTGGTATCAGGTTCTCATCAATGTTCTTACAATTATGCAAAACAAACAGTTAATTTACATACACATATCACATAACACAAATAATCAACTACAAAACATTACCATATGTCACGGTTTGCATGTTTATAACATGTTTGAAGATTATGATGCCAAAACATTAGGTGTTTCCACTATTTTGTCCAACCCCTGTATATAGATGACAGCTTTATCTACAGCATGCCCAGTTCACAGCCGGAGGCAGCCACAATATAGGAGATTGGTCGGACACCGGCCGCAGTCCCCTACACTCATTTACACACCACAAATACGGCCGCACCTGGACGGCTAATAAAAATGGCAGCTTGTTATGATATGGTAGCCGTGGACTGTAACAAAAGTAGCCAAGGCAGCCAGTCACCCAGAGTGGTTGGTAACTAATGGATTGCAGACTCCTGAACTAACCGCACAACTAGAAGCAGCCGTGGGACATACCTACGATGACCTAGACGCCTCAACACAGCTGGAGAGTTAGCTAAGCCTAAAGATAGAAAGGGGAAAGCTAACTGCCCCGGAGTAGCGGCCCAAAGGAATAGGTAGCCCCCACACATATATTGGCGGTGAGACAAGATGAAATACAAACGCAGGCAGAAAATAGAGTAAGCAAACGCTGGGGCCCAAAACTGTCTAGATAGGACAGGACAGAAAAGAATACTTTCTGCAATCCAGCAAAACCCTAGGAAAAATCCCAACACTTCTGATTCCAAAAAAATACTGAGACTACACGATCTCTCCCCGCTATTTCGGAACTCTGGTGTGAACAGGTAGCTACCCAGCAGTCACTAAAATAACAGGGACTGAACAAAAGAACAGATAACTGAGAAACAGAGACCAGTGCAGGCCCCAGCAGGGGGACCAGGCTGACCTCACTCAGAAGGCAGAAAAACAAAAGAAAACAAAACCACAGAAACAAGCAAGAAATAGCTTATCTGAAAGATTCAGGAGATCGCAGCAAGCTGACTTCCAAACTGGACCAGGAAGAGAAAACTAATCACCGGCGAGGATCATGGAAAGTTACTCCCTTAAATCTCCCCAGTCATGACTCCCAGATTGCCAATCGTCCGCAGCTGAATCCTCAGCTGAAAGGTCTCTTGTCAGTCAAGACCGCTTCATTAATATCAACAGCCACCAGAGGGAGCCCCAACTCAGAATCCAGAGAATTCACAACAGTATCCCCCCCTTGAAGAGGGGTCACCAAACCCTCACCTGCAACACCAGGCCGATCAGGGTGAGCCCGGTGAAAGGTGCAAACCAATCTCTCCGCATGAATGTCAGAAGCAAACACCCAAGAATTGTCCTCCTGACCATAACCTTTCCACTTAACTAAGTATTGGAGTCTCCGTCTAGCCAGACGAGAATCCAATATCTTCTCCACTTCATACTCCAGATTGCCCTCAACCAAAACAGGCTCAGGGGACGCAACCATAGGAACCACTGGCTGAACAAACCTTTTCAATAAAGATTTGTGGAAGACGTTGTGAATCTTAAACGTCCCTGGAAGAGCCAAACGGAAGGAAACGGGATTAAGAATTTCCAAGATCTTATAATGTCCAATGAACCTTGGCTTAAATTTTGGAGATGCAACTTTCATAGGGATATTTTTTGAGGACAACCAAACCATGTCACCCACTTTAAACCGATGACCATCAGTCCTATGCCGGTTGGCAAACCGTTGGGCTCTCTCCTGAGAGAGAGACAACTTATCCACTACTTGATCCCAAATCTGCTGCATTCTCTCCAACATAGAGTCAACACCCGGGCAGACAGAAGCCTCTACGTGCCCCGAAGAAAAATCGAGGATGAAACCCAAAATTGCAGAAAAAAGGGGACATCAAAGTGGCAGAACTAGCCCTATTATTTATAGCAAATTCAGCCAAAGGCAAAAAAGAGACCCAGTCATCCTGATCAGCAGACACAAAACATCTCAAATAAGTTTCCAAGGTCTGGTTTGTTCTCTCAGTCTGCCCATTGGTCTGAGGGTGAAACGCAGAAGAAAGACAGCTGAACTCCCAGTTTGGAACAAAAGGTCCTCCAAAATCTGGAAACAAACTGGACTCCTCTGTCAGACACAATGTTCTCTGGAATGCCGTGCAACCGAACCACCTGCTGAAAAACAAGGGCACCAACACGGAAGAGGATGGCAACTTCGGCAGTGGCACGAGATGGATCATCTTGGAAAACCCTATCACAGATCACCCAGATAACGGTCATTATCTGAGAGACAGGGAGGTTGGAAATAAAATCAATAGAGATATGGGTCCATGGCCTCCTGGGCACAGGCAATGGCATTAACAATCCACTAGAACGAGAGCAAGGTTTGGACCGAGAAGTCTCACAGGACTGCACAAAGTTCCTGACGTCACGAGATAAGGTAGGCCACCAAAAGGACCGACTCACCAAGTCTCTAGTACCAAAATACCGGGATGACCAGCCAACGTAGAGCAATGAACTTCAAACATAACTTTTTCCCTCCATTGGTCTGGGATATGCAATTTCCCCGCAGGGCAACATTCAGGTTTATCCCCCTGAAATTGCTCCAGGGCCAGTCTCAAATCAGGCGAGATAGCGGAAAGAACGACACCCTCCTTCAGAATGGCCGTAGGCTCAGTCACATCAAGAGAATCTGCAAGGAAACTCCTAAAGAGGGCATTCGCCTTAACATGCTTAGTACCCGGGAGAAAAGAGACCACAAAGTTAAAACGCGTGAAAAACAAGGCCCACTTGGCCTGTCTAGGATTCAATCGCTTGGCTGATTCGAGATAGATCAAGTTTTTGTGGTCAGGGAGGACCACAACTTGATATTTGTCTCCCTCTAACCCAGGGGTCCCCAACCGCCGGTCTGCGGCCCAGGACCGGGCCGTTGCAGTTCTGTTGCCGGGCTGCGGAGCCACGGCACAGAATGCTGGACAAACATGGAGCCGACGGCTGTAGCACTGTAGTGACAGCTACAGCCGCCGGCTTCCAGAAGACTGGATACTCACCTTCCGTCGCTGCATCCCTGTCGGCCGCGGCAGCTTCATCCAGTGCTGAACGGTGATGTAGTACCGCTCATTAAGGTCATGAATATGGACGTGACTCCATTCCCATAGGCGTGGCATCCATATTCATGACCTTAATGAGCAGTACTACGTGACTGCACTGCACAGGAGGAAGCTGCCGCGGCCGACAGGGATGCAGGGAAGTTCAGCGACGGTGTGAGGGTAAGTATGGGGGAGGACGGGGGAGCCCAGCCATGCATACAAGGGTGGGAGCTGAGCCTTGTATACAAGGGAGGGAGCGGAGCCTTGTATACAAGGGTGGGAGCGGAGCCATGCATACATGGGTGGGAGCGGAGCCATGCATACAAGGGAGGGAGCGGAGCCTTGTATACAAGGGTGGAAGCGGAGCCTTGTATACAAGGGTGGGAGCGGAGCCTTGTATACAAGGGAGGGAGCGGAGCCTTGAATACAAGGGTGGGAGCGGAGCCTTGTATACAAGGGTGGGAGCTGAGCCATGCATACAAGGGTGGGAGCGGAGCCATGCATACAAGGGTGGGAGCGGAGCCATGCATACAAGGGTGGGAGCTTAGCCATGCATACAAGGGTGGGAGCGGAGCCATGCATACAAGGGTGGGAGCGGAGCCTTG
Organism: Oophaga sylvatica; assembly: GCA_033576555.1. Lineage (NCBI taxonomy): Eukaryota > Metazoa > Chordata > Amphibia > Anura > Dendrobatidae > Oophaga > Oophaga sylvatica. The sequence continues at coordinate 42,350 of JARQOD010000184.1, read as the reverse complement.
TATACAAGGGTGGGAGCGGAGCCATGCATACAAGGGTGGGAGCGGAGCCATGCATACAAGGGTGGGAGCAGAGCCATGCATACAAGGGAGGGAGCGGAGCCTTGTATACAAGGGTGGGAGCGGAGCCTTGTATACAAGGGAGGGAGCGGAGCCTTGAATACAAGGGTGGGAGCGGAGCCATGCATACAAGGGTGGGAGCAGAGCCATGCATACAAGGGTGGGAACGGAGCCATGCATACAAGGGTGGGAGCGGAGCCATGCATACAAGGGTGGGAGCGGAGCCATGCATACAAGGGTGGGAGCGGAGCCATGCATACAAGGGTGGGAACGGAGCCATGCATACAAGGGTGGGAGCAGAGCCTTGTATACAAGGGTGGGAGCGGAGCCATGCATACAAGGGTGGGAGCGGAGCCATGTATACAAGGGTGGGAGCGGAGCCATGTATACAAGGGTGGGAGCGGAGCCATGCATACAAGGGAGGGAGCGGAGCCTTGTATACAAGGGTGGGAGCGGAGCCTTGTATACAAGGGAGGGAGCGGAGCCTTGTATACAAGGGAGGGAGAGGAGCCTTGAATACAAAGGTGGGAGCGGAGCCATGCATACAAGGGTGGGAGCGGAGCCATGCATACAAGGGTGGGAACGGAGCCTTGTATACAAGGGTGGGAGCGGAGCCATGCATACAAGGGTGGAAGCGGAGCCTTGTATACAAGGGTGGGAGCGGAGCCATGCATACAAGGGTGGGAGCGGAGCCATGCATACAAGGGTGGGAGCGGAGCCTTGTATACAAGGGAGTCACGTTCACATTATAAATGTTATAATTAAATGATAAGTATGCACTACTACTAAACTACAACCTCGTCCATAGCCCCGCCCCCTTATGACCAAAGTCCCACCCCTGCCACACCTCCATCCCCGCCCTGCCGGACCATGGAAGAATGGTCTTGATTGAAGCCGGTCCCTGGTGCAAAAAAGGTTGGGGACCACTGCGCTAACCAATGTCTCCACTCTTTGAATGCCCACTTCATAGCCAATAATTCCCGATTCCCCACATCATAATTACGTTCAGCTGGGAAAACTTTCGGGAGAAGAAGGCACAAGGGTTAATCTTAGAGGTTACAGGATCCCTTTGGGACAAGACGGCTCCTGCCCCAATATTAGAAGCATCTATCTCCACCTGAAATGGGAGAGAAACATCAGGTTGCCGTAGAACTGGAGCAGAAGTGAATCTCCGCTTAAGCTCCTGAAATGCTGAAACTGCCTCTGGAGACCAATTTACCACATCAGAGCCCTTTTTGGTCAAATCAGTAAGTGGTTTTACAATACCAGAAAAATTACTTACAAATTTACGGTAAAAATTAGCAAAACCCAAAAATCTATGAAGAGCCTTCAATCACAAATGGCCTGAACCTTGACTGGGTCTATTTCAATAGCAGACGGAGACAAAATGAATCCCAAAAACGAAACCTTCTGTACGTCAAAGAGACATTTTGATCCCTTGACATACAAAGCATTTTTTCTCAAAATTCGGAACACAGGCCGAACATGCTCCACATGAGAATCCCAGTCATTAGAAAAAAATCAAAATATCGTCCAGATAGACGATCAGAAACTTATCCACGAAATCCCGGAAAATATCGTTCATGAAAGATTGCAAGATGGAAGGGGCATTAGTGAGCCCAAAAGGCATCACTAGGTACTCAAAATGCCCCTCAGGGGTATTAAAAGCAGTCTTCCATTCATCACCGTACTTAATGCGAATAAGATTATACGCCCCCCTGAGGTCAAGCTTGGTAAACCAACTAGCACCTTTCACTCGGAGAATAAATCGGAAATCAGGGGTAACGGATACTGATATTTAACAGCAATCTTATTAAGGAGACGATAGTCAATACATGGCCTCCATGAACCATCCTTTTTGGCCACAAAGAAAATGCCGGCTCCCAAGGGTGAAGAGGATGGTCTGATATGACCCTTCTCCAATGACTCCTTGATATAAGATCGCATAGCATCATGCTCAGGTACAGACAAATTGAAGAGCCGACCCTTGGGAAATTTACAACCGGGCACCAACTCAATCGCGCAATCATAACTCCTGTGAGGAGGTAAGGACGCAGACTTACTCTCACTAAATACATCCGAAAAATCAGTCAAATAGTCAGGGACATCTTCCGACTGGGGAGATGCAGAAAAAACAGGAGTGTCACTACAAACACATTGACAACCCCAACTGACCACAGACAGAGACTTCCAATCCAAAACAGGATTATGAGTCTGTAACCAAGGAAAACCCAGTACAATTATGTCATGTAAATTATGTAACACCAAAAATTTACAATTCTCTTGGTGGTCCGGGTAAACCCGCATTATCACCTGGGTCGAAAACTGGGGTTTATTCTCCGCCAAAGGGGTAGAATCAATACCCAGCAAAGGAATAGACTTCCGCAGGGGTACCATGGGAAAACCACAACGTTTAGCAAAATCAAAATCCATCAGGTTTATAGCTGCTCCTGAATCAACAAAAGCCTGAGCCGAAAATGTGGACATGGAGCAAATCAAGGTAACAGTCAAGAGAAATTTAGACTGTACATTGCCCAAAACAAATGAGAGCGAAAAACGTCTTCCCCGCTTAGGGCAGATAGAAATTGTATGAGAAGCGTCACCGCAATAGAAGCACAACTTATTATGCTTCCGAAATTCTCGACGCTGAGCCCCAGAAACAACCCCATCACACTGCATGGGCTCCTCAGGGGCCTGCTCGAAAGGCAACACCACCTCTCGCATAGTTTTACGTTCACGCAAGCGTCAGTCAATTTGAATAGCCAATGACATAGAATCATTGAGCCCCGAGGGGACAGGAAATCCCACCATAAAATCTTTTATGGTCTCTGCCAGCCCTTTTCGAAAAAGAGCCGCTGGGGCATCATCGTTCCATTTATTTAGTAAGGACAGCCTATTTTCGGAATTTGTGACAATATAACTCTGCCGTTTCCTGACCCTGGTTCATTGCCAATAAGGTTTTCTCAGCCTGATCAATAACATTAGGTTCATCATACAATAATCCTAGAGCCTGAAAAACGCATCAACATTACCCAAAACAGGATCCCCAGGTGTCAGTGAAAAAGTCCTGAGGGTCGCCGCGCAACAGGGAGATGACAATTGTAACCTGCTGCACCGAGTTCCCTGAGGAATTAGGTTTCAAGGCAAAAAACAATTTCCAATTATTCTTAAAGTTCAAGAATTTAGACCGATCCCCAAAAAATAAATCAGGAATAGGGATCCTAGGTTCTACACTAGACAACTGAGCGAGATAGGCAGAAATTTTCCGAACTTCAGCAGCGAGCTGCTCAACACGATCGGACAAATGCTTAATTCCCATTGAAGAAAAAGTCCTCTAACGACCCCAAAGAAAAAAATATATAAAAAATTCTGACAACTTTTTTTTTTTTATTATTTTTTCCTTCCTTATAGTAACCTAGGATTACGGTTAAGCCGGTGATTCTGTTATGATATGGTAGCCGAGGAGGACTGTAACAAAAGTAGCCAAGGCAGCCATTCACTAGAGTGGTTGGTATCAAATGGATTGCAGACCCCTAAACTAATCGCACAACTAGAAGCAGCCGTGGGACGTACCTACGATGACCTAGACGCCTCGACACAGCCAGAGAGTTAGCTAAGCCTAAAGTTAGAAAGGGGAAAGCTAACTGCCCCGGAGTAGCGCCCCAAAGGAATAGGTAGCCCCTACACATATATTGGCGGTGAGACAAGATGAAATACAAACGCACGCAGAAAATAGAGTAAGCAAACGCTGGGGCCAAAACGGTCTAGATAGGACAGGACAAAAAAGAATACTTTCTGCAATCCAGCAATACCCTAGGAAAAATCCCAACACTTCTTATTCCAAAAATACTGAGACCACACGATTTCTCCCCCGCTAGATCAGAACTCTGGTGTGAACGGGTAGCTACCCATCATCGACTGAAATAACAGGGACTGAACAAATAAACCAACTAAATGAGAAACAGAGACCAGCGCAGGCCCCAGCAGAGGGATCCGGCTGACCTCACTCAGAAGGCAGAAAAACAAAAGAAAATAAAACCACAGAAACAAACAAGAAATAGCTTATCTGAAAGATTCAGGAGATCGCAGCAAGCTGACTTCCAAACTGGACCAGGAAGACACAACTAATCACCAGCGAGGATCATGGGAAAGTTACTCCCTTAAATCTCCCCAGTCATGACTTCCAGATTGCCAATCGTCCGCAGCTGAATCCTCAGCTGAAAGGTCTCTGTCAGTCAAGACCGCTTCATTAATATCAACAGCCACCAGAGGGAGCCCCAACTCAGAATCTAGAGAATTCACAACAGCAGCCTCCAGCGGCTGCAGAGATAATAAATAAAATACTAATAAAACCGACATTTAATTTAATATTAAATATAATTATATCATCCATATAATAAATGACGACTTGTGACCTCACATATAACAGGATCACATCATTATCAATTCAGAATGTGCTGAAAGTGAATATTCATCTAAAGACCCTCACCTGGGCAGTGATCTGTAGGGGTTTCCTTTTCACACCGCTGATCGCCCCTCACATTAGGGGTCTCCTCTTTACACCGCTGATCGCCCCTCACATTAGGGGTCTCCTCTTGACACCACTGATCGCCCCTCACATTAGGGGTCTCCTCTTTACACCGCTGATCGCTCCTCACATTAGGGGTCTTCTCTTTACACCGCTGATCGCTCCTCACATTAGGGGTCTCCTCTTTACTCTGCTGATCCTCCTCACATTAGGGGTCTCCTCTTTACACCGCTGATTGCCCCTCACATTAGGGGTCTCCTCTTTACACCGTTGATCGCCCATCACATTAGGGGTCTCCGCTTTACACCGCTGATCGCTCCACACATTAGGGGTCTCCTCTTCACACTGCTGATCGCCCCTCACATTAGGGGTCTCCTCTTTACACCGCTGAACGCCCCTCACATTTCTCTCTGGACCATTAATATTGTTCAGATCTTTATCCGGATCCAAAAGCTGCAAAACAAATATTGTAAAAGTCCCCGATGATTGGAGAAGTCCCCGGTAATAATGGTGAGAAGATCTGACATGTGATGTCTGTGGTCAGCTGTGATCCTGCCGTCTCCACCGCTCTCATTACACAAGTATAAACATATAATACTGGAGGAGAAAACAAGACTGAGCACAAGGACGTCACAGCCGTCTACACATCATAGGGAGATCTCCACCTACCTGATGGTCCTGTGGAGGAGGAGGAGCGGGACATCTCTCTAGGGTTGTCCTCTTACTGGAGAGAACTGAGGAGACAGACATGACGGACATCATTATTACATACAGAGAATTATAGGCCGTGTGTATTTAGTCCTGTCTGTTACCTGGTGATGTGCGGGGCCGGTGCTCCTCCATCATCACCTCCTGATACCGATCCTTGTGTCCTTCTAGATACTCCCACTCCTCCATGGAGAAATAGACGGTGACTTCCTGACACCTTATAGGAACCTGACACACACAATGATACCGTCATCACACCAGAATCCTCAAGTGCTGTCCAGTATAATGTCCCAGCATTCCCAGCAGAGTCACCTCTCCAGTCAACAGCTCAATCATCTTGTTGGCGAGCTCTAGGATCTTCTGGTCATTGATGTCCTCATGTATCCGGGGGTGAGGTGGAGGCCCCTGGATTGGGCTCAGGGTTCCTCCCCGACCCGAGGTCTTCACTACTGTGTAATCCTGAGTGTGGAGACATTAATAATATCACTACAGACATCTCCAGAGTCCATCACCTCTCCGGTCATATCCCGTTATTCCCATAGATAATGAGGTCATGAGATGACGCCAGAAACTCTCACCTCTCCGGTCATATTCCCGGTTATTCCCATAGATAATGAGGTCATGTGATGACATCAGAACCTCTCACCTCTCCGGTCATATTCCAATAGATAATGACGTCATGTGATGACATCAGAGCCTCTCACCTCTCCTGTCATATCCCGTTATTCCTATAGATAATGAGGTCAAGACATCAGAGTCTCTCACCTCTCCGGTCATATCCCCTGTTATTCCCATAGATAATGAGGTCATGTGATGACATCAGAGCCTCTCACCTCTCCGGTCATATCCCTGTTATTCCCATAGATAATGAGGTCATGTGATGACATCAGAGCCTCTCATGTTATGAATTGGTAGCTGAGGAGTACAGGAGCAAAAAACAGCCAAGGCAGCAAAACACCAGAGAGTTTGGGAACCAATGGGTTGCAGATCCTTCAACTAACCGCACAACTAGGAGCAGCCGTGGGACGTACCTACGGTGACCTAGACACCTCGGTACAGCCGGAGAGTTAGCTACACCTAAAGATAGAAACAGGAAAGCTAACTGCCCCGGAGTAGAGCCCCAAAGGAATAGGTAACCCCCACACATAATGCACAGCAAATGCTGTGGCCAAACACTGCCTAGATAGGACAGGACAGAATACTATCTGCAACCCAGCAAAACCCTAGAAAATCTTCCAACACTTCTGATTTCAAAAATGCTGAGATCACACAATCTCGCCACCCGCTAAATCAGATCTCTGGTGTGACCAAGCGGCTAACTAGCAGCCACACAAATAGCAGGGACAGAGCAATGGAACAAAGAAACATTGGCTACTGAAAAACAGAGAGTAGCAAAGGCCCCTGGAGGGGAGCCCGGCTAACCTCCAACAAAAGTTCAGACAAAAAAAATTGTCATGTATAGTGTACAGTTCCTATAGCGTCTTGTGCTTGGGTGCGAGGAAAACACAGGAGACATAGGTTGAAATGAAATGACTTGTATTACTTCATACAAGCATGCTGAAAAGTTCACACAGTTTGCAGGAACAGCGACAGGAGACACAGCAGGCCAGAGTAACTTCAAGCACTACAATAAATCTCCAAAGCAGGTTCAGGATCTCTTCTCTGTACCGTAATTCCTCTGCAAACATGGATTCACCAAACAGCAGGTGTAAGGTTCTGTGTACATGTTCCTGAAACTCAGTTTGTTCGTCAGCCATTTTACTTTCTGTCTTGCTGCAGCTATCTTGCCCTCAGTCAAAATGGAGTTTCCAGCTTGCATGTTCCCGCCCTGATTCTCTCCTTTTGCTTCTTAAGCAGCCACAGCTGAGCAATCAGTGCTTCAGAATCTAGCCTGCAGTGAACCTGTGACCTGACTCCTAAAGCCTTGGACCTTGTACTCCAGCTATTCCTACTGAGGAACTCTGAAGCACTTGTGGACTCTGGAACCCTGCTCTTTGAAAGACCCACGTTTGCATGGACTTACGGTAACAGAGAAGAAGATCCTGAACCTGTTGTGGAGAGTGATTGCTGAGCTTAGATTACTCTGGCCTGCTGTGTCTCCTGCTTCTGTGTCTGCAAACTGTGTGACTATTTTTGCCAACTTGTATGAAGTAATACAAGACTTTCTATATCAAACCTGTGTCTCATGTATTTTCATCGCACCCAAGCACAAGACGCTATATGAACTGTACTACATACATTACAAGATTCTGAAGCCAAAACGTTAGTGTCTGCTGGGTCTGGAAAGGCTGTGTCTGCTGTAACTGTGGATATCGGATGTCCGGTTGTACTTTCTGTGATGATAGTGGTTGTGACTTCTCACAACCATTCCAGGTGAGCAGTTCCCTTAATTTTTTTTTCTCTCTGCAGTGTTACCACAGGTAAACACTATTGTTTTTTTTTTCTCCTCTCCTCTTCTTCCAGTACTCCTGTCTTAAAAGATCTGGAAAATGGAAGGCCCGCATAAAGGAACTTTGCGGAGTGACTGATAATATCCTTGCAGATTTGCAGAATATAAAGACCCGTTTTTCAAGCCTACAGGACCTCACTAATCACAATTTGCAAGTGTTTGGACAGACTGCCCAGGATTTGCGAGCCAGGATTGAGGTTCTAGAAGAGCGAGTCCAGGCTCCTGCCGTAGCCCCGAGTTCTGGGATTCCCAAGTTGCCCCCTTTTCGTTTTGGCGGTGAACGTGAGAAATTCAGGGGATTTATTAATCAATGCAATCTTTTTTTTTCTGCACATGCTTCACAATTTCCCACTGAACGATCTAAGGTGCTTACTATAATTATGTTGCTTACCAACAAGGCTTTGATGTGGGCAAACCCTCTGATTGAGACTGAGGATGATTGTTTGAATCACCTTGATGCTTTTATTTCAGCCATGGGGCAGGTGTTTGATGACCCCAATCGAGGTGCAACAGCTGAAGCAGCCATGTTAGCTTTGCGCCAAGGTAAGCACTCGGTAGCTGAATATGCCTTGGATTTCAGGAGATGGGCCCTTGATACCACCTGGGACAGTTCCGCCAAAAAAATCTATTTTTCGAAAAGGGTTATCTCCACTGATTAAGGATGAACTTGCTCGTGCCGACCCTCCCACTGCGTTAGGTGACTTTATTAACTACTGCATCCGTATTGATACTCGTCTGACTGAACGCAGGCAAGAGAGATGGTTCAAAGCAATCGCACTAACCTTTTCCTACCTTCCTCTCCAGCTAAGGAACCTTTGAGTAGGATTACACGGGAACCTGAACCCATGCAGGTAGACTCTTTACAACGACGGGTTAGTGATGCACGCAAGGAACATCGTTTTAAGGAGAATCTATGTTTCTATTGTGGTAAGTCAGGGCACTTCATTATAAACTGCCCCAGCCGTTCTCGTAAGACTACTGCAGCACTCATTCATTGTGAGTGTTGCAAGAGGGGATCTGTCAGGTCCAAGCCTCAGGCTCCAGAGAGATCTGCAGCAACAGATCTTGATTTCTCGGACTTAAACTCCGTTACCTCTGAGGACGTTGACTGTGTAAACGCTGCCATTTTTCAAGTTTCCTCAGCGGTGTCCCAGCTGAGTTGTAAGAAAAACAATTCTCATTGCTTTCTTTCCATCAAACTCTGGGTTGACTCAGCTTGGGTGTCTAGCTCTGCTATGATCGACTCAGGGGCAAGTGGAAATTTTTTGGATGTCTCCTTTGCTCTGAAACAGGGGATACGTTCAGTGAAGAAGGCTACTCCAGTACAGATGGAAACTGTGGATGGCTCCCTGCTGACCTCTGGACCAGTGGATCAGGAAACAGAGCCTTTGAGGGTTCTTATGGGTAAAGATCATCAAGAGAAACTGTCCTTTATGCTTATCTCTTCTCCCCACTTTCCCATTATTCTAGGGCTACCATGGCTGCAGGCTCAGAATCCTACCATTAACTGGGAGACCAAGGAATTACACTTTCCAGAGAAACAGATGAGTCCAAAAGTTTCAGCTTGCTCTGTTCCTAAAGGAACCATGTCAGTCCCTGAACTACCAGCTGTATACCAGGACTATGTGGATTTATGTGACAAGAAGAACGCTGACCAGCTTCCTCCTCACCGTCCATATGATTGTCCAATTGAATTATTGCCTGGAGCAGAGATACCTTTTGGTAAGATCTAACCCCTGGCGGGGCCCGAGCTAAAGGCTTTAAAGGATTACATAGACGAAAATCTAGCCAAGGGCTTCATACGCCCCTCTTCATCTCCTGCAGGTGCACCCATCTTCTTTGTAAAGAAGAAAGATGGATCTCTGAGACCATGCGTAGACTATAGGGAACTCAATAAGGTTACTATTAGAAACCGTTATCCATTGCCTTTAATCCCTGAGTTATTGGAGAGAGTGCGACATGCCAAAATTTTCTCTAAACTAGATCTTCGTGGGGCCTATAACTTAGTCCGTATTAGACCTGGGGATGAATGGAAGACTGCATTCAGGTCACGCTATGGACACTTTGAATATCTAGTTATGCCTTTTGGTCTGAGTACCGCCCCAGCCACTTTCCAACATTTTAGGGATCTCCTAGATACATTCGTGGTAATTTATTTGGATGATATTCTAATTTTTTCTAACTCCACAGAGGAACATCATGGACATGTGAGAATGGTCTTGGAACGTCTAAGACAAAATCATCTTTACATCAAACTTGAAAAGTGTGAATTCCATAGGACCGAAATTCAATTTCTGGGGTATGTACTGTCTACACAAGGAATTAGTATGGATGGAAGTAAGACCCAAGCCATCAAGGATTGGCCAATTCCTAGAAATGTGAAGGAGGTACAGCGCTTCATCGGGTTTGCCAACTTCTATAGACGTTTCATTAGAAATTTCTCTGAGGTAGTGTCACCTATCACCCAACTTGCCCGGAAAGAGTCTAGGTTCTCCTGGACTCCCCAAGCCCAGGAAGCATTTTCCCGTCTAAAAGATAAATTTACCACTGCACCTATCCTAGTACATCCCAACCCGAGCTTGCCTTCATAATAGAGGTGGATGCTTCAGACTGTGCCGTTGGAGCTATACTCTCTCAGAGAACAGGTGAGAAGAATGTCTTGCATCCCTGTGCCTTCTTTTCCCAGCAGTTGTCTTCGGCTGAGAGGAACTACGATGTGGGCAATAGAGAGTTGTTGGCCATTATTGCCGCCTTCAAAGAATGGAGACACCTTCTTCAGGGAGCTGCACAGCAAATAGTCGTCCTGACAGACCATCGTAACCTTGAGTTTATCAGGTCGGCTAAGTGCCTGACTCCTCGCCAGGCTCGCTGGAATCTTTTCTTAAACCAATTTAATTTTTATCATTTCTTATAGACCAGGATCGCGCAATGGAAAGGCTGATGCACTCTCTAGGATTTACTCAGCAGAGACACGTCCAATTACTCCTCCTAAGACTATTCTTCCTGACTCTAGATTCCTAGGAGTAATTCATAATCAAGACCTACTTAAGGACATCAAGGAAGCATACCATGCGGATTCCTTTTTGGCACAACCCCCAAGGGACGTAAGTCTTGTCTTTAAGAATGGTGTGTGGATTCAGGGACAACGCCTGTATATTCCTGAAACAGTCAGATTGAGAGTATTGCAACTCATTCACGATTCCAAGATAGCTGGGCATAGAGGAATTCTAAAGACACAGGAATTTCTCTCTCGTTTCTTTTGGTGGCCCACTTGCAGGAAGGATGTTTTAAACTATGTCACTTCATGTGAAGTCTGTGCAAGATGCAAAACACCTCGCTCCTCACCAACTGGTCTGTTACAGCCTCTTCCCACCTCGTCCCGCCCGTGGGGATCCATTTCTATGGACTTCATTGTGGAGTTACCAACTTCTCAAGGGAAGAACACCATTCTAGTGGTGGTTGACCGTCTAACAAAGGCAGCTCATTTTATCCCTTGTGTTGGCTTACCCACTGCAAAACAGACATCAGATTTGATGATTAAAGAGTGTTTCGCTTACATGGAGTACCGGATGAGGTTATTTCGGATCGAGGGGTGCAATTCACTTCTAGGTTTTGGCAAAATTTCTGTGCAGCATTGGACATTAAAGTAAACCTTTCTTCTGCTTTTCATCCCCAGACTAATGGACAGACCGAACGAACCAATCAAACCCTGGAGCAGTATCTCCGCTGCTTTATCTGCCACCTACAGGATGATTGGGTGGATCTACTTCCATTAGCTGAGTTCTCGTATAACAACTCTCAGAGTGCCTCCACTAAGCAGTCTCCTTTCTACTCTAATCTAGGTTATCATCCTAACATTCTACCACGATTTCCCATAGAAACGCCTTTACCAGCAGTGGCTGAAAGAATCACGTCTTTACAGAAGAATATGGATCTTCTAAAGGAGAATCTGTAATCGGCTCAGGAAAGGTACAAGAAAGCAGCAGATAAATTTCGTAAACCTGCACCAGCTTTCAAGGTAGGAGACTTGGTCTGGCTGTCAACCAGAAATCTTAAGTTAAGGATTCCATCGTCTAAGTTGGGACATAAGTACATTGGACCCTATAAAATCAGTAAAATTATAAGTGCCGTTGCTTGTCGTCTTCAACTGCCCAGAACTATGAGAATTCACCCTGTCTTTCATGTATCCCTACTAAAGGCTGCGACACCCAATACGTTTCCTGGACGTTCTTCTCCTTGCCCTGACCCAGTGCTAGTCGATGGTCAGGAAGAATTTATGGTGGAAAGGATTCTAGATTCCAGGTTGTATAGAAATCAGTTACAATATCTGATTAAATGGCAGGGCTACCCAGTGGAGGACAACTCATGGGAACCAGTCAATAACGTTAATGCTCCTCGCTTGCTCCGTCAGTTTCATCAGAGGTACCCACACAAGCCTGGCCTGAGGTCATCCGGAGGTTGTCCCTAAGGGGGGAGTAATGTAAGGTTCTGTGTACATGTTCCTGAAACTCAGTTTGTTCGTCAGCCATTTTACTTTCTGTCTTGCTGCAGCTATCTTGCCCTCAGTCAAAATGGAGTTTCCAGCTTGCATGTTCTCGCCCTGATTCTCTCCTTTTGCTTCTTAAGCAGCCACAGCTGAGCAATCAGTGCTTCAGAATCTAGCCTGCAGTGAACCTGTGACCTGACTCCTAAAGCCTTGGACCTTGTACTCCAGCTATTCCTACTGAGGAACTCTGAAGCACTTGTGGACTCTGGAACCCTGCTCTTTGAAAGACCCACGTTTGCATGGACTTACGGTAACAGAGAAGAAGATCCTGAACCTGTTGTGGAGAGTGATTGCTGAGCTTAGATTACTCTGGCCTGCTGTGTCTCCTGCTTCTGTGTCTGCAAACTGTGTGACTATTTTTGCCAACTTGTATGAAGTAATACAAGACTTTCTATATCAAACCTGTGTCTCATGTATTTTCATCGCACCCAAGCACAAGACGCTATATGAACTGTACTACATACATTACAGCAGGTTTCCAGAGTCCAAAAGTGTTCCAAGGTTCCTCAGTAGGGAATAGCTGGAGTACAAGTCCAAGGTTTCCAGGAGTAAGGTCACAGACTGACTGAGGCTTGATTCAGGAGCACTGATTGTTCAGCTGAGGCTGCTTAAGAAGCAAGAGGGAAGAATCAGGGCGGGAACATGAAAACTGGAAACTCCATATTAACTGAGGGCAAGAGCTGCAGAAAGACAGAAAGCAAAATGGCCGACGGAAAACTGAGTTTCAAGGAACATGTCAACAGAGACAAAGAACCTCACATTACTCCCCCCTTAGGGACAACCTCTGGATGACCTCAGACCAGGCTTGTCAGGGTACCTCTGATGAAACTGGCGGAGCAGGCGAGGAGCATTTACATTATTGACTGGTTCCCATGAGTTGTCCTCCACTGGGTAGCCCTGCCATTTAATCAAATATTGCAACTGATTTCTGTACAACCTGGAATCTAGAATCCTTTCCACCATAAATTCTTCCTGACCATCGACCAGCACTGGGTCAGGGCAAGGAGAAGAACGTCCAGGAAACGTATTGGGTGTTGCAGCCTTTAGTAGGGATACATGAAAGACAGGGTGGATTCTCATAGTTCTGGGCAGTTGAAGACGACAAGCAACAGCACTTATAATCTTATTGATCTTATAAGGTCCAATGTACTTATGTCCCAATTTAGACGATGGAATCTTTAATTTAAGATTTCTGGTTGACAGCCAGACCAAATCTCCTACCTTGAAAGCTGGTGCAGGTTTACGAAATTTATCTGCTGCTTTCTTGTACCTTTCCTGAGCCAATTCTAGATTTTCCTTTAGAAGATCCATATTCTTTTGTAAAGAAGTGATTCTTTCAGCCACTGCCGGCAAGGGCGTATCTATGGGAAATCGAGGAAGAATGTTAGGATGATAACCTAGATTGGAGTAAAAAGGAGACTGCTTAGTGGAGGCGCTCTGAGAGTTGTTATAAGAGAACTCAGCCAGTGGAAGTAGATCCACCCAATCATCCTGTAGGTGGCAGATAAAACAGCGGAGATACTGCTCCAGGGTCTGATTGGTTCGTTCTGTCTGTCCATTAGTCTGGGGATGAAAAGCAGAAGAAAGGTTTACTTTAATGTCCAATGCTGCACAGAAATTTTGCCAAAACCTTGAAGTGAATTGCACCCCTCGATCCGAAATGACCTCATCCGGTACTCCATGTAAGCGAAACACATTCTTAATCATCAAGTCTGATGTCTGTTTTGCAGTGGGTAAGCCGACACAAGGGATAAAATGAGCTGCCTTTGTTAGACGGTCAACCACCACTAGAATGGTGTTCTTCCCTTGAGAGGTTGGTAACTCCACAATGAAGTCCATAGAAATGGATCCCCACGGGCAGGACGGGGTGGGAAGAGGTTGCAACAGACCAGTTGGTGAGGAGCGAGGTGTTTTGCATCTTGCACAGACTTCACATGAAGTGACATAGTTTAAGACATCTTTCCTGTAAGTGGGCCACCAAAAGAAACGAGAAAGAAATTCTTGTGTCTTTAGAATTCCCCTATGCCCGGCTATCTTGGAATCGTGGATGAGTTGCAATACTCTCAATCTGACTGTTTCAGGTATATACAGACGTTGTCCCTGAATCCACACACCATTCTTAAAGACAAGACTTACGTCCCTTGGGGGTTGAGCCAACAAAGAATCCGCATGGTATGCTTCTTTGATGTCCTTAAGTAGGTCTTGATTATGAATCACTCCCAGGAATCTAGAGTCAGGAGAATAGTCTTAGGAGGAGTAAGTGGACGTGTCTCTGCTGAATGAATCCTAGAGAGTGCATCAGCCTTTCCATTGCGCGATCCTGGTCTATAAGAAATGACAAAATTAAATTGGTTTAGGAAAAGATTCCAGCGAGCCTGGCGAGGAGTCAGGCACTTAGCCGACCTGATAAATTCAAGGTTACGATGGTCTGTCAGGACGACTATTTGCTGTGCAGCTCCCTGAAGAAGGTGTCTCCATTCTTTGAAGGCGGCAATAATGGCCAACAATTCTCTATTGCCCACATCGTAGTTCCTCTCACCCGAAGACAACTGCTGGGAAAAGAAGGCACAGGGATGCAAGACATTCTTCTCACCTGTTCATTGAGAGAGTATAGCTCCAACGGCACAGTCTGAAGCATCCACCTCTATTATGAAGGCAAGCTCGGGGTTGGGATGTACTAAGATAGGTGCGGTGGTAAATTTATCCTTTAAACAGGAAAATGCTTCCTGAGCTTGCGGGGTCCAGGAGAACCTAGACTGTTTCCGGGTAAGTTGGGTGATAGGTGACACTACCTCAAAAAAATTCTTAATGAAACGTCTATAGAAGTTGGCAAACCCGATGAAACGCTGCACCTCCTTCACATTTCTAGGAATTGGCCAATCCTTGATGGCTTGGGTCTTGCTTCCATCCATACTAATCCCTTGCGTAGATAGTACATACCCCAGAAACTGAATTTCGGTCCTATGGAATTCACATTTTTCAAGTTTGATGTAGAGATGGTTTTGTCTTAGGCGTTCTAAGACCATTCTCACATGTCCATGATGTTCCTCTGTGGAGTTAGAAAAAATTAGAATATCATCCAGATAAATCACCACAAATTTATCTAGGAGATCCCTGAAGATATCATTCACGAAGTGTTGGAAAGTGGCTGGGGCGGTACTCAGACCAAAAGGCATAACTAGATATTCAAAGAGTCCATAGCGTGACCTGAAAGCAGTCTTCCATTCATCCCCAGGTCTAATACGGACCAAGTTATAGGCCCCACGGAGATCCAGTTTAGAGAAAATTTTGGCATGCCGCACTCTCTCCAACAACTCAGGGATTAAAGGCAATGGATAACGGTTTCTAATAGTAACCTTATTGAGTTCCCTATAGTCTATGCAGGGTCTCAGAGATCCATCTTTCTTCTTCACAAAGAAGATGGGTGCACCTGCGGGAGATGAAGAGGGGCGTATGAAGCCCTTGGCTAAATTTTCGTCTATATAATCCTTCATAGCTTTTAGCTCGGGCCCCGCTAGGGGGTAGATCTTACCAAAAGGTATCTCGGCTCCAGGCAATAATTCAATTGGACAATCATATGGACGGTGAGGAGGAAGCTGATCAGCGTTCTTCTTGTCACATAAATCCACATAGTCCTGGTATACAGCTGGTAGTTCAGGGACTGACATGGCTCCTTTAGGAACAGGGCAAGCTGAAACTCCTTGACTCATCTGTTTCTCTGGAAAGTGTAATTCCTTGGTCTCCCAGTTAATCGTAGGATTCTGCGCCTGCAGCCATGGTAGCCCTAGAATAATGGGAAAGTGGGGAGAAGAGATAAGCATAAAAGACATTTTCTCCTGATGATCTTTACCCATAAGGACCCTAAAAGGCTCTGTTTCTTGATCCACTGGTCCAGAAGTCATTAGAGAGCCATCCACAGTCTCCATCTGTACTGGAGTAGCCTTCTTCACTGAACGTATCCCCTGTTTCAGAGCAAAGGAGATATCCATAAAATTTCCACTTGCTCCTGAGTCGATCATATTGTATTAGTGTACAAGCATGCTGAAAGTTCACACAGTTTGCAGGAACAGCGAAGGAGACACAGCAGGCAGAGTAACTTCAGCATACATTAAATCTCCAAAGCAGGTTCAGGATCTCTTCTCTGTACGTAATTCCTTGCAAACATGGATTCACCAACAGCAGGTTTCCAGAGTCCAAAGTGTTCCAAGGTTCCCAGAGGAATAGCTGGAGTACAAGTCAAGGTTTCCAGGAGTAAGGTCACAGACTGACTGAGCTGATTCAGGAGCACTGATTGTTCAGCTGAGGCTGCTTAAGAGCAAGAGGGAAGATCAGGCGGGAACATGAAAACTGGAACTCCATATTAACTGAGGCAAGAGCTGCAGAAGTACAGAAGCAAATGCCGACGGAAACTGGAGTTTCAAGGAACATGTCAACAGAGACAAAGAACTTACAAAAATGGAATAGCAAACACGATAGAAACAAGCAGAAAATATCTTATCTGAAATAGCAGACGAAGGCAAGACACCAGTTACTTCCAAATGAACAGGAAACAACAATGCACGGGAGGATCATGGGAAGGCAGCTCACTTATCCCTAGTCAGTCTCTCCTGATTGCCAGTTATCGCTCGAGGTGATGGACTTCTACTATTTAACACTTGTTATACCTCAGCAACCACCAGAGGAGCCCCAACTCAGAAGTCATTTCCAAAGTCACAACACTCTCAACTCTCGTATATCCTGTTATTCCCATAATGAGGTCATGTGATGAATCAGAACCTTCACTCTCGGTCAATCCCGTTATTCCATAGATAATGAGTCATGTGATGAATCAGAACCTCACCTCTCCGGTCAATCCGTTATTCCATAGATAATGAGTCATGTGATGACATCAAGCTCTCACCTCACCGGTCATCCGCTGTTATATCCCACAGGATATTGGGTCATGTGATGTCATCAGAGCCTCTCACCTCTCCGGTCAAATCCCCTGTTATTCCCATAGATAATGACGTCATGTGATGACATCAGAGCCTCTCACCTCTCCGGTCATATCCCCTGTTATTCCCATAGATAATGAGGTCATGTGATGACATCAGAGCCTTCCACCTCTCCGGTCATATCCAGTTATTCCCATAGATAATGAGGTCATGTGATGACATCAGAGCCTCTCACCTCTCCGGTCATATTCTCTGTTATTCCCATAGACAATGAGGTCATGTGATGACATCAGAGCCTCTCACCTCTCCGGTCATATCCCGTTATTCCCATAGATAATGAGGTCATGTGATGACATCAGAGCCTCTCACCTCTCCGGTAAGATAGAAGATTATCTCCAGGGTGAGGTCTCTTATCCTCTCCGCCATCTTGCCTCTGTCCTTATTCATCCTGATACATTAATCAGGAAGATTCCCGCAGAGACGTTATCAGCAGAGGATCCTTTATTACAAGAACCTGAAAGGAAAAACAATGTAAACATCATAGTAAACAAAGGAAACATGTTCAAAAAACTAACCACCATTTTACCAATCTCCCGTGACCTCTGCCCTCCGGTTCCTTAGGAGGAATGTGAAGAACCTGATGACCTTTCAGGCAGCACAGGTCCGAGCGGCCATAGTATATTCTGATGTTAGGGCTATTCCAGCCCACATAGGAACCGCTAGGTCAGAATTTCCAGTCTGTACAAGCACCAGCAGGGTCAGCTGCAGTTTCTAGTGTTTTACCTTTTTACCCCTGTGAGTTGTTACACAATCAGAATACTGGTGTGACGGAGACACTGAGGACATGGGGCCAATACAGAGCAGGTCCTGGCAGCGGAGCAGAGGAGTACTGGGCTGCTGGACATGAGGGGCCACACTGAGGCCATGTCATAGGGAGGAAGGTACAGAAGCCCTGAGGAGCCACACTGAGGCCATGTCATAGGGAGGAAGGTACAGGAGCCCTGAGGAGCCACACTGAGGCCATGTCATAGGGAGGAAGGTACAGGAGCCCTTAGGGGCCACACTGAGGCCATGTCATAGGGAGGAAGGTACAGGAGCCCTGAGGGGCCACACTGAGGCCATGTCATAGGGAGGAAGGTACAGGAGCCCTGAGGAGCCACACTGAGGCCATGTCATAGGGAGGAAGGTACAGGAGCCCTTAGGGGCCACACTGAGGCCATGTCATAGGGAGGAAGGTACAGGAGCCCTGAGGGGCCACACTGAGGCCATGTCATAGGGAGGAAGGTACAGGAGCCCTGAGGAGCCACACTGAGGCCATGTCATAGGGAGGAAGGTACAGGAGCCCTTAGGGGCCACACTGAGGCCATGTCATAGGGAGGAAGGTACAGGAGCCCTGAGGGGCCACACTGAGGCCATGTCATAGGGAGGAAGGTACAGGAGCCCTGAGGGGCCACACAGATAATAACTACAACTCCTCCCATCATCATCCTCAAACCAGCCGCATAAAGGGTTAATCACCCCCACTAATAGGAGGAGGGCGCCATCTGCAGGGAGTCTGTATGTTCTCCCGTGTTTGCACAGGTTTCCTCCCGCACTCCAGAGACTGATGGGGAATTAGATTGTGATGATGTCTGTACAGCGCTGAGGAATATGGTGGCGCCATATAAGCGAGGGAGAGAAACACACACATACCTCCACCTGCAGAGCGGCGCCGCCGTGTGCGGACAGGACCTGTGTGACGTCACAGTCATATGATCAGTCACATGGGGAGGAGTCACATGATCGGGGGCGGAGCTCCAGGTGTCACAGTGTCTGCACGTGTATTGTGCGCGGAGCGGAGCCGCGTGTGTAATGTGTGCGGAGCCGAGCGTGTAATGTGTGCAGAGCCGCGTGTGTAATGTGCACGGAGCGGAGCCGCGCGTGTGATGTGCGCGGAGCGGAGCGCGTGTAAGGCCTCTTTCACACATCCGGCGGGCGCCTGGCGGCGCCCCCGGCATTTTGCCGCAGCGCCACATGTGAAAAGCTTTCACACTTCCGGCGCCCAAAATGCGTTTTTTTGCCGGATGGTTTCTGATGCTTGGAGAGATAAGAAACCATCCGGCAAAAACAAAAAACGTTACATGCAGCGTTTTTTTCCGGACGCCGCGTGTGTAATGTGTGCGGAGCCGAGCGTGTAATGTGTGCGGAGCCGCGCGTGTGGTGCGCGGAGCCGCGCGTGTGATGTGCGCGGAGCGGAGCCGCGCGTGTGATGTGCGCGGAGCGGAGCCGCGCGTGTGATGTGGCGACGAGCGGCAGGCGACGGAGCCGCGCGTGTGATGTGCGCGGAGCCGAGCCGCGCGTGTAATGTGTGCGGAGCGGAGCCGCGCGTGTAATGTGTGCGGAGCGGAGCCGCGTGTGTAATGTGTGCGGAGCGGAGCCGCGCGTGTAATGTGTGCGGAGCCGCGCGTGTAATGTGCGCGGAGCCGAGACGTGCGTGTAATGTGTGTGGAGCGGAGCCGCGCGTGTAATGTGTGCGGAGCTGCGCGTGTAATGTGCGCGGAGCCGCGTGTGTGATGTGCGCGGAGCGGAGCGTGTAATGTGTGTGGAGCGGAGCCGCGCGTGTAATGTGTGCGGAGCAGCGCGTGTAATGTGTGCGGAGCCGCGCGTGTAATCTGCGCGGAGCCGCGCGTGTGATGTGCGCCGGAGCCCACGCAGGGTGTAATGTGTGCGGAGCTGCGCGTGTAATGTGCGCGGAGCGGAGCCGCGTGTGTGATGTGCGCGGAGCGTGTAATGTGTGCGGAGCGGAGCCGCGCGTGTAATGTGTGCGGAGCGGAGCAGCGCGTGTAATGTGTGCCGAGGCGGGAGCCAGCGTGTAATCTGCGCGGAGCGGAGCCGTGCGTGTGATGTGCGCGGAGCGGAGCCGCGCGTGTAATGTGCGCGGAGCCGAGCCGTGCGTGTAATGTGTGTGGAGCGGAGCCGCGCGTGTAATGTGTGCGGAGCCGCGCGTGTACTGTGTGCGGAGCGGAGCCGCGTGTGTAATGTGTGCGGAGCGGAGCAGCGCGTGTAATGTGTGCGGAGCGGAGCCACACGTGTAATGTGCGCGGAGCCGAGCCGTGCGTGTAATGTGTGTGGAGCGGAGCTGCGCGTGTAATATGGGAGCGGAGCCCGTGTGTGATGTGTGCGGAGTGGAGCCGCGTGTGTAATGTGTGCGGAGCGGAGCCGCGCGTGTAATGTGTGCGGAGCGGAGCCGCGCGTGTAATGTGTGCGGAGCGGAGCCGCGCGTGTAATGTGTGCGGAGCGGAGCCGCGCGTGTAATGTGTGCGGAGCGGAGCCGCGTGTGTACTGTGTGCGGAGCGGAGCCACGTGTGTAATGTGTGCGGAGCGGAGCTGCGTGTGTACTGTGTGCGGAGCGGAGCCGCGTGTGTAATGTGTGCGGAGCGGAGCCGCGCGTGTAATGTGTGCGGAGCGGAGCCGCGCGGTAATGTGTGCGACGAGCAGCGCGTGTAATGTGTGCGGAGCGGAGCAGCGCGTGTAATGTGTGCGGAGCGGAGCCGTGCGTGTAATCTGCGTGGAGCGGAGCCGTGCGTGTGATGTGCGCGGAGCGGAGCCGCGCGTGTAATGTGCGCGGAGCCGAGCCGTGCGTGTAATGTGTGTGGAGCGAGAGCCGCGCGTGTAATGTGTGCGCTGCCGCGTGTGTAATGTGTCCGGAGCGGAGCCGTGTGTGTAATGTGCGCGGAGCGGAGCCGCGTGTGTGTAATGTGCGCGGAGCGGAGCCGCGTGTCTACTGTGTGCGGAGCGGAGCCGCGTGTGTAATGTGTCGAGCCGCGTGTATGTGCGGAGCGGACCGCGTGTGTAATGTGTGCGGAGCGGAGCCGCGTGTGTAATGTGTGCGGAGCGGAGCCGCGTGTGTAATGTGTGCGGAGCCGCGTGTGTAATGTGTGTGGAGCGGAGATGCGTGTGTAATGTGAGCGGAGGCGCGTGTGTGATGTGTGCGGAGCGGAGCCGCGTGTCTAATGTGTGCGGAGCGGAGCCGCGTGTGTGATGTGTGCGGAGCCGCGTGTGTAATGTGTGTGGAGCGAGATGCGTGTGTAATGTGTGCGGAGCCGAGCGTGTAATTTGTGCGGAGCTGCGTGTGTAATTTGTGCAGAGCCGCATGTGTAATGTGCACGGAGCCGCGTGTGTAATGTGTGCGGAGCGGAGCCGCGTGTGTAAAGTATCAGCCGGACGTGGAGCGAAGGGTTAACGGTACGCTGACATGACGCTGGGAGGGCGTGAAGGCAGGGATACAGAGTAATGAAAGGGGGGGGTAGTAGACTGGGGGAAAAAGGGATATGACATAGGTGGAGGTGGGGGTCAGGTGGACAAAAAGAACTGACCGGGGCAGGGAAGCCTCTTTTTGTGACCTCTGAGGACGAGACAACAAGATACTGCAATATAGTGCATAGCGGTTATGTATTTGTATTCCACGGTGAAGGTATGGGATTCTTCAATATGATGCAGGGCATATATGTATATACTGCAATTTAGTGAAGAGGTATACAGTGGTGGCCAAAAGTATTGGCACCCCTGCAATTCTGTCAGATAATACTCAGTTTCTTCCTGAAAATGATTGCAATCACAAATTCTTTGGTATTATTTTCATTTAATTTGTCTTCAATGAAAAAACACAAAAAGAATTGACCTAAAGCCAAATTGGATATAATTCCACACCAAACCTAAAAAAGGGGGTGGAAAAAAAGTATTGGCACTGTTTGAAAAATCATGTGATGCATCTCTAATTCGTGTGATCACCAGCACCTGTAACTTACCTGTGGCACCTAACAGGTGTTGGCAATAACTAAATCACACTTGCAGCCAGTTAACATGGATTAAAGTTGACTCAGACTCTGTCCTGTGTCCTTGTGTGTACCACATTGAGCATGGAGAAAAGAAAGAAGACCAAAGAACTGTCTGAGGACTTGAGAAACCAAATTGTGAGGAAGCGTGAGCAATCTCAAGGCTACAAGTCCATCTCCAAAGATCTGAATGTTCCTGTGTCTTCCGTGCGCAGTGTCATCAAGAAGTGTAAAGCCCATGGCACTGTGGCTAACCTCCCTAGATGTGGAAGGAAAAGAAAAATTGACGAGAGATTTCAACGCAAGATTGTGCGGATGGTGGATAAAGAACCTTGACTAACATCCAAACAAGTTCAAGCTGCCCTGCAGTCCGAGGGTACAACAGTGTCAACCCGTACTATCCGTCGGCGTCTGAATGAAAAGGGACTGTATGGTAGGATACCCAGGAAGACCCCACTTCTTACCCCGAGACATAAAAAAGCCAGGCTGGAGTTTGCCGAACTTACCTGAGAAAGCCTAAAACGTTTTGGAAGAATGTTCTCTGGTCAGATGAGACAAAAGTCGAGCTTTTGGGGAAAAACCATCAACAGAGTGTACAGGAAAAAAAAGAGGCATTCAAAGAAAAGAACACGGTCCCTACAGTCAAACATGGCGGAGGTTCCCTGATGTTTTGGGGTTGCTTTGCTGCCTCTGGCACTGGACTGCTTGACCGTGTGCATGGCATTATGAAGTCTGAAGACTACCAACAAATTTTGCAGCATAATGTAGGGCCCAGTGTGAGAAAGCTGGGTCTCCTCAGAGGTCATGGGTCTTCCAGCAGGACAATGACCCAAAACACACTTCCAAAAGCACTATAAAATGGTTGGAGAGAAAGCACTGGAGACTTCTAAGGTGGCCAGCAATGAGTCCAGACCTGAATCCCATAGAACACATGTGGAGAGATCTCAGAATGGCAGTTTGGAGAAAGCGCCCTTCAAATATCAGGGACCTGGAGCAGTTTGCCAAGGAAGAATGGTCTACAATTCCAGCAGAGCATTGTAAGAAACTCATTGATGGTTACCGGAAGCGGTTGTTCACAGTTATTTTGGCTAAAGGTTGTGCAACCAAGTATTAGGCTGAGGGTGCCAATACTTTTGTCTGGGCCATTTTTGGAGTTTTGTGTGAAATGATCAAGGATTCTCTTTTGTGTTTTTTCCTTGCAAGCAAATTAAATGAAGATAAAAATAGCAAATAATTTGTGATTGCAATCATTTTCAGGAAGAAGCTGAGTATTATAGGACAGAATTGCAGGGGGGCCAATACTTTTGGCCACCACTGTACATGATATATATATACTCTGGAAGCTCAGGAAATATGGCTGTACCCCTCTTGGATCATTATAAGCCTTTATATAGGGCTATCATATCCCATATATATATATATATATATATATATATATTAATATATATAATGGCAGCATTTAGTTTTATATCTGCCCTGCTTGATGTCTTCCCATAGTGGTGCTACATTGTCATTACAGTACCTGAATAGGCATGCTATATACCCACCATTCGCTTATCTATATTGCCATGATGGTGGATAGGGCTGCGGGGAGGAGTTTACCGGGAGCCTTATCCTATATGTAATCACATAATAGAAGGAATAAGATGGGTAAAAGGCGCGGTGTGTAATGGGTATAGTCAGTGCTGCAGCAAGAGGCAGAGCCATAATCACAAGTGCCGACATTACTGAGGGCAGGTAGGGCCACGGACACACGTGCTGGCCATTAAGAGGGCTAGCAGAGACACAAACACAACAGTGTCGGCCATTACTTAGGATGGACAGAGTTATGAGCGGGGTCTCCATCCTAGATTTAATTCCCGTAATTTACGTGATATGTTGGGTGAGGAATGAGTCAGTACAATAAACTGAAGAGCAGTATACCTAATCGGGGGTCCTGCAGTCAGGGGAGCAACTAAAGGAAAAGTGATCCAGTGCATTACCACAAAGGGCAAGGTGCCTTCATCCAGGGGGAGCGGCTAAGGGTAATGGACATAAATACAGTAACATGAAGGACGATATGCCCCATTGACGGGACCCAGCAAGAGCGGTAACTGGGAATGTCATCAAGTGCAGAAAACACGTAACAAAGGTTTAGTTCAATGACCATGGTCAGGTATTATGAAGGTTATTTAATAGTCTATAATAAGGTCGAGGTTACTGCCCAGCCATTGTACATAGGGGTGTTTCTAAAACCAAAGCCTGGAAATGGGGGGCTGGCCGCAATACATGCAGCATGATAGTGCGGAGGCATGACACATGTCATTATACGGTAGAATTTTGGATCGGGAAGTCAGAAACGAACCAAGGGGCAAAAAAGGGAAGAAGGTAATGTTAGGAAAGGTAAAGGATTCTGTTATGTGCCCGTGACGATGTTTTCAAATATTTAAAAGAAATAGACCCCAGTTATGTCACGAGGTCGAGTCCTTTTAACAAAGCATCAGTTCATGAAGGTGTTTCGGAGTGCTTGGAAGGAGCTGACACGGAGCCGCACAGCGATGGAGGTCATTCCTTTCGCATCTGGGCTGCAACATAAGCAGCGGCTGGAGGTTAAAGTTCGGAAATTGTAATGAGTATTGGCTGGGGAGTCACAACTGTACCGGTCCTACGTCCACCTCACGAATGTGAGGGAGCCAATCTCTCAGGTAAATGAAAGGTTTCACTAACTTATGCTTGCTTTATTACAGGGCAGGTTCATCTGCTAATATGGATTCCAGGCCATTCTTATGTTAACTGGGGGGCGTTACGAGCAGACAGACTGACTGACAAGGGGTTTCAAAAGGAACGTGGCACTAATTAAGTGGCTAGGGTTTAACTTGGGGCTGGTTAATTCACGAGTTTCAAACGGCGGTTCTTCGCCATGGAGCTCCCGATATATTGGTTTTGCATGTGGGGAGTATTGACCTTGGAGTCCGCCCTGAGAAGCAACTGGTTTGCGACATCAAGAGAAACTTGGGACAGCTGTGGGTGCGGTTCCCGTGTTTGAAAGCAGTGTGGTCAGACATAGTACCCGGAACATTTTGGCGAGGGGCTTGGTCAGTACAAAGATTAATAATGCAGGCCTTAGGGTCAATTAAGAAGTATCTAAATTTGTGGAGCTGCACGGAGGAGTGGAGGTACGCCATGCAGGTTTTGACAGTATGAAGGAGGAATTTTAGTTAGCACATGGAGTGCATTTGAACGCTGTGGGAACTGATTTGTGGACGTTGAGGTTGCAAGAAGGCATAAAAAAGGCCACAGCATTGCCGAGTGGTGGGATCTCGAGCACTTGAGGAGGTCAAGGTGCTCTTGGCGTGGCGTTGGTGGGTCCTCGAAGTTGGTAAAAAAGTAGCATTGGTGACTCGTTAAATACATTGATCCCCTTCAGTGGATATTGAGGTGGTGGCGGTCTGGTGAGTTTTGGGGTGACACCCGGCGATGGAAAGTCGGGTCACATTAACTGGACATTTGGGTGATACCCGGCAATGGAACGTCGGATTCACATTAACTTGATGGGTGATACCCGGCGATGGAACATCGAATTCACACTAACTTGATGGGTGATACCCGGCGATGGAACGTCGGATTCACACTAACTTGATGGGTGATACCCGGCGATGGAACGTCGGATTCACACTAACTTGATGGGTGATACCCGGCGATGGAACATCGGATTCACACTAACTTGATGGGTGATACCCGGCGATGGAACGTCGGATTCACACTAACTTGATGGGTGATACCCGGCGATGGAACGTCGGGTTCACATTAGTATGAGATTGGGTGATTACCGGCGATGGAACGTCAGGTTCACATTAGTATGAGATTGGGCGATTCCCGGCGATGGAAAGTCGGGATCACATGGTCAAGAAGGCAACTCCTTACCCCGGTTCATGGTGCTCCTGAGTCAGAGATAAACCGCGGCTATGAGTAAGGCTGGGGGGGAAGGGGCAAGGCCATGTAAAAGACCACCAGACCTTTATAACTTCGAGGACCTCACCAGCTGTCTTGATTACCAATAAATATCAATAAATAGGCTGCTGTGGCCGTTATTACCCAAAAGAAATGGCTGTTGTGTGTCTTTACTTAATGGGAAAAGGGAGACCGGGGGGAGGGGGGTAATTGGGTTGTGAGGAATCAACCTCTCCAGAGTCATAACAAACCTGGACACCACCTTTATAAATAAAAACATGAGAATTAGTCAGTACCACAAATAACATTTACATCCAGATACCTTCTAGATGACGTCATCTCTGGAGTCATTCTCCTTCTTTTCTTTATCTTCTCCAGGCCCCATGATGAGTTTTCTCATCCACAGCCGTCTCTTCAGACTTCCATCTTCTCCAGTCTCGAGCAGCACATCCCAACACAATGCCCTTAAAGATAGACGTGTCATTATACTGCTCCCGTTAAAAATTCCTGCCGTACGCTGAGCCCCGAAATAAATAATTGCCCCTCACTATATTCTCTGCACAAAATGTGACCCCACACTGTCCCTCTTAGGCTCCGTGCACACTTTGCGGATTGAAGTGCGGATTTTTCCACGCGGTTTTGGGAAATTCCGCAGGAAATCCGCACTGCGGAATTCCTGCGGAATTTGCGCGGTTTGTTGTGCGGAATTGCCCTGCGGTTTGACACCTATAATGGTATAGGTGTCAACCCGCAGCGGATTCCGCACAAAGAATTGACATGCTTCTGTTTTGAATCCGCACCCAATCCGCGCGGAAATTTCCGCAAAGTGAGCACAACTTTGCTTTTTTGCCCTTCACTAACATAGTACTGTACTTTCCAGGATATTTTGCAGCAGTTCCGCAGCGGCCAAAACCGCTGCGGAACCGCAGCAAAATCAGCAAAGTGTGCACGGGGCCTTAGGGTAAGTTCACACAGGACTTTTTTGCTGGTTTTTTTCATGTTTTTTTATGCTAATTTTCAGCTGCTGTTTCCATTACCAGCAAAGCCTATGAGATTTCAGAAATTTCATGCACACACATTGTCTTTTTTTTTCATCAGGATTTTGTGCTTTGCTGTTTTTTTGGACATAGAGCATGTCACTTCTTTCAGCGTTTTTGCAGCATTTTTCACCCATTGGTTTGAATGGATGTTGAAAAAAACGCACCAAAAACGCACCTAAAATTGCAGCTTCTTTCCTGCCAAGAAATCAGGTTTTGCTGCAGAAAAAAAAGCAGCACAAAAGCCCTGTGTGAACTTACCCTTATGGTACATGCTCTCTACACTGCCCTCTCCTTTCCATACTAAGCCCCCCTCATCACACTGTCCTCTCACACTGTGTCCCCCCTATAGGGCCCAATGTCTATACTGTACATGCTTATCACATTCCTCCTTGCATACTGTCCCCTTCTGGTTGTGCCCTTAATCCCCCCTCCATACTAAATAATTTCCCCCTCCATACTGAATAATCCCCCTCCACACTGAATAATCCTACCCTCCACACTGAATAATTCCCCGTCCACACTGAATAATCCCCCTCCACACTGAATAATCCCCCGTCCACACTGAATAATCCCCGTCCACACTGAATAATCCCCGTCCACACTGAATAATCCCGTTCACACTGAATAATCCCCCCTCCACACTGAATAATCCTCCCCTACACACTGAATAATTCTCCCCTCCACACTGAATAATCCTCCCCTCCACACTGAATAATCCTCCTCTCCACACTGAATAATCCCCATCCACACTGAATAATTCTCCCTCCATATTGAATAATCCCCCTCCACACTGAATAATCCCTGTTCACACTGAATAATCCCCCTCCACACTGAATAATCCCCTCCCACACTGAATAATCCCCCTCCACAATGAATAATCCCCCGTTCACACTGAATAATCCTCCACTTCACACTGAATAATCCCCCTCCACACTGAATAATCCCCCTCCACACTGAATAATCCCCCCTCCATACAGAATAATCCCTGGTCACACTGAATAATCCTCCCCTCCACACTGAATAATCCTCCCCTCCACACTGAATAATCCCCCGTCAATACTGAATAATCCTCCCCTCCACACTGAATAATCCCTGTTCACACTGAATAATCCTCCCTCCACACTGAATAATCCTCCCCTCCACACTGAATAATCCTCCCCTCCACACTGAATAATCCCCCGTCCATACTGAATAATACTCCCCTCCACACTGAATAATCCTCCCCTCCACACTGAATAATCCTCCCCTCCACACTGAATAATCCCTGTTCACACTGAATAATCCTCCCCTCCACACTGAATAATCCTCCCCTCCACACTGAATAATCCTCCCCTCCACACTGAATAATCCCCCGTCCACACTGAATAATCCCCCCTCCACAATGAATAATCCTCCCCTCCACACTGAATAATCTCCCTCCACACAGAATAATCCCCATTCACACTGAATAATCCTCCCCTCCACACTGAATAATCCTCCCCTCCACACTGAATAATCCCCCGTCCACACTGAATAATCCCCCATCACACTGAATAATCCCCTCCACACTGAATAATCCCCCTCCATACAGAATAATCCCTGGTCACACTGAATAATCCTCCCCTCCACACTGAATAATCCTCCCCTCCACACTGAATAATCCCCCGTCAATACTGAATAATCCTCCCCTCCACACTGAATAATCCCTGTTCACACTGAATAATCCTCCCTCCACACTGAATTATCCTCACTTCCACACTGAATAATCCTCCCCTCCACACTGAATAATCCCCCGTCCATACTGAATAATCCTCCCCTCCACACTGAATAATCCTCCCTCCACACTGAATAATCCTCCCCTCCACACTGAATAATCCTCCCCTCCA
Source organism: Oophaga sylvatica (assembly GCA_033576555.1). NCBI lineage: Eukaryota > Metazoa > Chordata > Amphibia > Anura > Dendrobatidae > Oophaga > Oophaga sylvatica. The sequence goes on along the minus strand of JARQOD010000184.1, from coordinate 13,479 downwards.
CACTGAATAATCCCCCGTCCACACTGAATAATCCCCCCTCACACTGAATAATCCCCCTCCATACAGAATAATCCCTGGTCACACTGAATAATCCTCCCCGCCACACTGAATAATCCCCTCCACACAGAATAATCCCCCATTCACACTGAATAATCCTCCCCTCCACACTGAATAATCCTCCCCTCCACACTGAATAATCCCCCGTTCACACTGAATAATCCTCCACTCCACACTGAATAATCCCCCTCCACACTGAATAATCCTCCTCCACACTGAATAATCCCCCCTCCATACAGAATAATCCCTGGTCACACTGAATAATCCTCCCCTCCACACTGAATAATCCTCCCCTTCACACTGAATAATCCCCCGTCAATACTGAATAATCCTCCCCTCCACACTGAATAATCCACTCCACACTGAATAATCTCCCCTCCACACTAATAATAACCCTACCCTCCACACATGCATAAACCCCGTCCACACTGAATAATCCTCCCTCCACACTGAATAACCTACCCTCCAACTGAATAATTCCCCGTTCACACTGAATAATCCTCCCCATCCACACTGAATAATCCTCCCCTCCACACTGAATAATCCCCCTTCACTGAATAATCCCCCTCCACACTGAATAATCCCCCGTTCCACACTGAAACTACATATATCCTCCCCTCCACACTGAATAATCCTCCCACGAATAATCCCTTCACTGAATAATCCTCCCCTACACTGAATAATCCCCCCTTCACACTGAATAATCCCCCTCCACACTGAATAATCCTCCCCTCCACACTGAATAATCCTCCCCTCCACACTGAATAATCCCCTCACACTGATAATCCCCCCTCCACATGAATAATCCCCCTCTCACACTAAATAATCCCCCTTCACACTAAATAATCCTCCCCTCCACACTGAATAACACCCCTCCACACTGAATAATCCCCTTCACACTGAATAATCCTCCTCCACACTGAATAATCCTCCTCCACACTGAATAATCCCCCTCAACTGAATAATCCCCCTCCACACTAAATAATTTCCCCCTCCATACTGAATAATCTCCCCCTCCACACTAAATAATATTCCCCCTCCAACTGAATAATCTCCCCTCCACACTGAATTAATCCCCCTCACACTAAATAATTCCCCTCCACACTGAATAATCCCCCCTCCACACTAAATAATTTCCCCCTCCATACTGAATAATCTCCCCCTCCACACTAAATAATTTCCTCCCTCCATACTGAATAATCTCCACCCTCCAACTGAATAATCCCCCTCCACACTTAAATATATTTCCCCCTCCATACTAATAATCCTCCCCTCCACACTAAATAATTTTCCCCTTCCATACTGAATAATCCCCCACACTGAATAATCCCTCCCCTCCACACTGAATAATCCTCCCCTCCCACTGAATAATCCTCCCTCCACACCTGAATAATCCACTATCCCTCCACACTGAATATAATCTTCCCACTACCACACTGAATAATCTTCCCCTCCACACTATAATAATTTCCCCCTCCATACTGAATAATCTCCCACTCCACACTGAATAATCTCCCTCCACACTGAATAATCATCCCCCTCCACACTGAATAATCCCCCTTCACACTGAATAATCCCCCCACACAGAATAGATCCCCTCCACAAAGAATAAATCATCCCCCTTCTACTCTGAATCTTCAGCTCCACAGCCACAGGAGGCAGTAGCACTTACCAAAGATCTTCTGCTCTCTTCTGCCCGCTGGCAAGTGACATCAGCAGCGTGATCACATGACCTGATCACGCTGCTGACGTAGCTCTGACCCGGAGGTCAGAGCTTCAGTTGTACTTGCGTCTGAAAGACGCAAGTACAATTGTTCACTGGACTCTGGGAGCCGGCGCGCTGCAGCTTCTCTGTGCCGGCTGTCAGCTTGATTCCCAGTCCAGGGCACGGCAGAATGCAGTCGCCGGGTGAGACACTGCGGACTGCCGCATTAGGCGGCCCGACCACCCCCCGCCAGCTGCACCCGGAGAACGTGCCCCTGCTCCCCCCACCTGGATACGCCTCTGTAACCAAGTGTCTGCGGCGTGCTCGGATACGGTGTTATCAGGCCCGTGTGCTCACCGAGTGTCTGCGGCGTGCTCGGATACGGTGTTATCAGGCCCGAGTGCTAACCGAGTGTCTGTGGCGTGCTCGGATACGGTGTTATCAGCCCTGTGTGCTCACCGAGTGTCTGCGGAGTGCTCGGATACTGTGTTATCATGCACGTGTGCTAACTGAGTGTCTGCGGTGTGCTCGGATACTGTGTTTTCAGGCACGTATGCTAACCGAGTGTCTGCGGCGTGCTCAGATACTGTGTTATCAGGCCCGTGTGCTCACCAAGTGTCTGCAGCGTGCTCGGATACTGTGTTATCAGCGCTGTCTGCTAACCAAGTGTCTACGGCGTGCTCGGATACTGTGTTATCAGCCCTGTGTGCTCACCGAGTGTCTGCGGCGTGCTCAGATACTGTGTTTATCAGGCACGTGTGCTCACCGAGTGTCTGCGGCGTGCTCAGATACTGTGTTATCAGGCTCATGTGGTCACTGAGTGTCTGCGGCGTGCTCGGATACAGTGGTGTTATCAGGCCGGTGTGCTCACCGAGTGTCTGCGGCGTGCTCAGATACTGTGTTATCAGGCACGTGTGCTCACCGAGTGTCTGCGGCGTGCTCGGATACTGTGTTATCAGGCCCGTGTGCTCACCAAGTGTCTGTGGCGTGCTCGGATACTGTGTTATCAGGCCCGTGTGCTCACAGAGTGTCTGCAGCGTGCTCGGATACTGTGTTATCAGGCCTGTGTGTTCACCGAGTGTCTGTGGCGTGCTCGGATACTGTGTTATCTGGCCCGTGTGCTCACCAAGTGTCTGCGGTGTGCTCGGATACTGTGTTATCAGGCACGTGTGCTCACCGAGTGTCTGCGGCGTGCTCAGATACTGTGTTATCAGGCACGTGTGCTCACCGAGTGTCTGTGGCGTGCTCGGATACTGTGTTATCAGGCCCGTGTGCTCACCAAGTGTCTGCGGAGTGCTTGGATACTGTGTTATCAGGCCCGTGTGCTCACCAAGTGTCTGTGGCGTGCTCGGATACAGTGTTATCAGGCCGTGTGCTCACAGAGTGTCTGCATCGTGCTCGGATACTGTGTTATCAGGCCCGTGTGCTCACCGAGTGTCTGTGGCGTGCTCGGATACTGTGTTATCAGGTCCGTGTGCTCACCGAGTGTCTGCGGTGTGCTCAGATACTGTGTTATCAGGCCCGTGTGCTCACGTGTCTGTGGCGTGCTCGGATACTGTGTTATCAGGTCCGTGTGCTCACCGAGTGTCTGTGGCGTGCTCGGATACTGTGTTATCAGGCCCGTGTGCTCACCAAGTGTCTGCGGTGTGCTCAGATACTGTGTTATCAGGCCCGTGTGCTCACCGAGTGTCTGTGGCGTGCTCGGATACAGTGTTATCAGGCCCGTGTGCTCACCAAGTGTCTGCGGCGTGCTCGGATACTGTGTTATCAGGCCCGTGTGCTCACCAAGTGTCTGCGGTGTGCTCAGATACTGTGTTATCAGGCCCGAGTGCTCACCGAGTGTCTGTGGCGTGCTCGGATACTGTGTTATCAGGCCGTGTGCTCACCGAGTGTCTGTGGCGTGCAATACACCAGAGCGGTTGGAATCTATGAGATTGCAGTACCCTGACTAACCACCACAACTAGAGGCAGCCGTGGAGCGTTCCTACGTTGGTCCTAGACGCTTCGTCACAGCCTGAGATACTAACTACACCTAAAGGTAGAAAGAGGAAAGCTATCTGCCCCGGAGCAGATCCCCAAAGAGCATAGAAAGCCCCCAAACATGTAATGGCGGTGAGACAAGAAGAAATACTGACACAGACAGAAAATAGTATGAGCAAACGTTGGGGCCCAAACTACCTAAATAGAAAAGGATAGGAAGGGCACTTACTGCAATCCCAAAAAACCCTGAAAAGCACCAACACTACTAATTTCAAAAACACCTGAGATCACACGACCTCTACCACCTAAATTAGTTCTCTGGTGTAACAAAATCAAAACAGCAGCCACTAAAAAAACTGGAAAAAAGCAAATGTAAAAACATCAGTGGCTGAACTAAACTGAGAGGGCAAAAGCCCCCGGAGGGGACCCTGAAGGCCCCCACAGAAGTGCAGGACAAAATGCAAAAATCAAGCACTAAAACAAAAAGAAGAAAATGTCTTATCTGTTAGCAGGAGATGCAGACACGACACAGCAGGCTACAAAGGAAACAGGATATGTAGCAGCAAAAAAATTGGGGATATAAAACTTAACATTTAATAAACTTAATGCTAAAAAGGGGACACACAAACAAATACCATCCTCCAAACAAATAGTGAGGATATATGATATAATAAGAGAGTTGAGTCCAATAAGGACAACAAGAAATAGGAGATATGTAGTACGTCAGACAATATATAATATATAATTAGCTCTGCACCGCAAGAGCAAAATATGACTACCTAAATGCAAGTGTAGGCATCGCTTATTTGTAAGTCATGTGTCTGAGACTTAATCAAACGCAGGGTGGATAAAAATCATGATTTTTTAAAAAAAATCAAAAAAATCGGATTTTTTTTATTTAAATCGGATTTTTTTTATTTAAATCAGATTTTTTTGATTTAAATAGGATTTTTTAATCAAGTTGTACACAAGCAAAACTTTGTCTTTTTGCAAATCAAATTATTTTACACAAAAATATTAAAACCGTTGATGATTATGAAACCTAATAATTTTTATTTGCACTATTAAACAATCAGAATTGAACTACAGAGCATCAATTTTATCCCGATGTGTTTCGCAAATGGACACTAATTTTGACCAGTTGTTAATAAACAGTTCCAAGCATTCAGCCAAGGTATTCCATCTAACATCTTGTGGTAGAACCAACTTCAGTCCTCCCATTTCCTTGTAGGTTGCATGTGCAAAATGATTATTGCGGAAATATTTAACAATTTCTACAACATGTTCCTTGACACCCGAAATATGCAGGTCTTTTGCCAAAAGATGCAACAAATGGGCAGAACAACCGTATGTAATGACATTTGTGTCATCCTCATGTGCCAGTTCCGCTCGCATTTTTGCCACATTGCTTGCGTTATCAGTAACTAAGCTCCTTACTTTACATCCAAACTGTTCTTGGCATTGGTGAATTGAGTTCTTAGCAATTTCAAGTAAATATTCAGCAGTATGTGAATTTCCAGATGTGTCGATTGTGTCTGTAAGGTAAGTTTCACCATCTTCTGTTGTGACACAAGTGCAAATTATGGGGTCGTTGTGGATGTTGCTCCAACCATCCAAGCTCATGTTAACAACTTTGTCTTTCAAATATTTTGTACAAGCCGCTCTTTCTTTGTCGTATACAGCCTGAAGATGTTTTCCTGAGATATCAAATCTACTTGGTGGTTTGTAGCCTGTCTTATTCCTTCGATCATTTGTACAAACAATGGGTGTTCAACTAGTCGGAAAGAAGAATTGGTTGCAAATATGAATTTAGCAATTAATTCATCAAAATGTTCTTTCTGGCTCGTCATAGTCTTTAAGAGGAATTTTTCTACACTTTGCACGCAAAGTTTTTTGTTGGGCTGCTTTGTTGAAGTTGTTCCCAGATATTGATTGTCACGTGCAGCACAAGCCATATTTGACCCTGAAAGCACAGTAATTAAAAATATAATTCGACTGCGTATTTGAAGAAATATAACGAAAATATTTTGAAACAAACTTTTTGAACAATGTAATGGTCCTCGTCCTATAAGGGCTGTCTCAAAAGTTATGCTACTCAAGTTTCCGGTGAAGTTGCTGTAATACTAGTAATATCAGAGCAACTGAAAAAAATTATGTCACAAAAGTTTTAAAAATGTTTTTTTAAAAAAATGGTCAATTTGGCAGACTTCAAAAGTGAATTGTAGCCTACAATAAAAAAAAAATAGGCGTATACCCACTCTTTTATTTTTACTTAACGTTAATCTTCTGTGAAATATTGCCTTAACATAAATTTAAATTCTATACTCCAGAACTAGTGCTAGAAATTTTTCTTTTCATAGACTTTAACCATCCCAGAAAAACGTCTGTTAAAATAGGTTGTAATTGCCAGACTTACCACTAGTGCTAGGGTCCTGGTGCATAAGAAGCTGTGGGGGTTCATTGACATTAGTTGTATCACTATCAACATCTTCATTTCCCTTCTGTTTGCAGTTTTCATAATGTGATTTCAAACGGCAAACAAGTCCTTGGATATCCTTTTGACAGTATTTGCACTTTGCTCTCCCACCTTTCTTTCCAAGCTCTGCTGGCATCTCAACAAAATGAACCCAAATAGGGTCTCTCTTACGACCTGCCATGGCTCACGCAGATCACTTCTGAAGTTTGATTGTTACTACAGCCAAGTACTGCTGACTGACTATCCAACAAGTTTGGGCATGTCAACTGAATGGAAAAAGAAACTGAAACCAAGCTACAGAAAGTGAAACCAAGCTAGAAGTGTGGAGTTAATTGAACAATGATTGAAAGTTTTAGATTTTAATCGTGATTTATATTAAAAAAATCTTTTGATTTAAATCAGTGATTTAAATCATGATTAAAATCACAATTTAAATCGATCTGATTTAAATAGAAAAAAATCATTTGATTTAAATCATGATTTAAATCGTTGATTTAAATCGGCGTGATTTAAATCAATCCACCCTGATCAAACGTATGTGAGACAACATCTATAAAAGGAATGATCTCACCCATTTGAATGGCGATGTTCGCTCTAAAATTCATCTCCTAATAAAGTATGCATATGGTCATTTTCAGATTAAACAAGGCCCTTTCCCAACGCGTTTCCTCCTTGCAGGATTCATCAGGGGATATGGCAGCTAGACACATCTATATCAAATGCATTGCTCTCATAGGGAGAAAAAAACATACAACTCCTCCTTATATCAATAGATAAGACACTCCCACCACCATTTAAACCAATTAGTGCAAAACAAAAAACGAACCACCAATAAAACGTGATGTGCATGGTTTAAAAATACATGCCTGTATAATGAGGTCACAATCTTGCTGAAACGCACGCCACACTTTACATATAGCCTATAGCGATCTCACCATTTGCCAAATAGTGATCGCACGCCGTGTACTCATAGCGCATGCGCAGTTAGTCATTTCCGGTATTCCCCTTCATTGGACTTCCGGTCTATTGATACCAACTCACATGCGTCCATTCAGCGATGTAAAAACACCGCGCGCATGCGTCATTCAGAATAGTGGCTTCCGGTGTGTAAAGTGAACCCATTTAAAGAGGCATTCCAGAACGCACTATTATGCTACGTCCTATAATGGGACGTTAAATGAAATCGCAAATTGCGACGAAAACCAAACGCAAATATACGACTTATGTCATGGCACAACTAAAGCGTCATAATACAATAATATTGAGTCCTAGATGGCGCCATTAAATATTCTTGCAAACAGCCTCAATTATTGCGGCACAGCACAACAGAAGCGTCATAATGCAATTATATTGCGTCCCAGATGGTGCCATTAAATATTCTTGCAAACAGCATCTCATTTTGCGACTAAAATCGTGCCATTGCTTACTTCAAAACGATGTAATACCAAATTAATAAACAATTATTTAGTATGAATAACCTCTTTCAACGGAAGACACTTAGCGACATCATCTTAGTGACATTTAATAGTTTACCAAAATCTGATATTAGCATATAGAAATATAAGGAAGGACAAACAAGATCATTTTAACCCCTTCTATACTATTATTAATAATATCTGTTTGCAAGAATATTTAATGGCGCCATCTAGGACTCAATATTATTGTATTATGACGCTTTAGTTGTGCCATGACATAAGTCGTATATTTGCGTTTGGTTTTCGTCGCAATTTGCGATTTCATTTAACGTCCCATTATAGGACGTAGCATAATAGTGCGTTCTGGAATGCCTCTTTAAATGGGTTCACTTTACACACCGGAAGCCACTATTCTGAATGACGCATGCGCGCGGTGTTTTTACATCGCTGAATGGACGCATGTGAGTTGGTATCAATAGACCGGAAGTCCAATGAAGGGGAATACCGGAAATGACTAACTGCGCATGCGCTATGAGTACACGGCGTGCGATCACTATTTGGCAAATGGTGAGATCGCTATAGGCTATATGTAAAGTGTGGCGTGCGTTTCAGCAAGATTGTGACCTCATTATACAGGCATGTATTTTTAAACCATGCACATCACGTTTTATTGGTGGTTCGTTTTTTGTTTTGCACTAATTGGTTTAAATGGTGGTGGGAGTGTCTTATCTATTGATATAAGGAGGAGTTGTATGTTTTTTTCTCCCTATGAGAGCAATGCATTTGATATAGATGTGTCTAGCTGCCATATCCCCTGATGAATCCTGCAAGGAGGAAACGCGTTGGGAAAGGGCCTTGTTTAATCTGAAAATGACCATATGCATACTTTATTAGGAGATGAATTTTAGAGCGAACATCGCCATTCAAATGGGTGAGATCATTCCTTTTATAGATGTTGTCTCACATACGTTTGATTAAGTCTCAGACACATGACTTACAAATAAGCGATGCCTACACTTGCATTTAGGTAGTCATATTTTGCTCTTGCGGTGCAGAGCTAATTATATATTATATATTGTCTGACGTACTACATATCTCCTATTTCTTGTTGTCCTTATTGGACTCAACTCTCTTATTATATCATATATCCTCACTATTTGTTTGGAGGATGGTATTTGTTTGTGTGTCCCCTTTTTAGCATTAAGTTTATTAAATGTTAAGTTTTATATCCCCAATTTTTTTGCTGCTACATATTTAAATACATTTTGGGGCAAATCTTTATCATACTGCTTCATTGACTACAAAGGAAACAGGAATCAAGGATTGAGACCAGAACAATTGATCACCGGCAACCCTGATGGGAAGGCGACTCCCTTATATAAGACCAGTCAGTAACACCCGATTCCCAATCCTCACAATCTTCACTGGACAGTCCAGTACCGCTTGTAACCACCAGAGGGAGCCTCTGCTCAGAACTCATTTCAAGCCCAGTCACAACAGTACCCCCCCTTGAGGAGGGGTCACCGAACCCTCATTTGAGCAACCAGGTCGGTCAGGATGAGTTCTATGATACGCACGGATGAGTCTCCTAGCATGGATGTCCGAAGCAAACACCCAAGAATTGTCTTCCTGACCATAACCTCTCCACTTAACCAAATACTGGAGTTTCCGTCAAGAAAAAAGAGAATTCAATATTTTCTCAACCACAAACTCCAGATTGCCCTCAACCAGAACAGGGTCAGGAGGCACAGCAGTAGGAACCACTGGCTCAACAAACCTCTTCAACAAGGACTTGTGGAACACGTTATGGATCTTAAATGTCCCTGGAAGAAGCAAACGAAAAGAAACAGGATTAGGAATCTCCATGATCTTATAAGGTCCAATGAACCTAGGCTTAAATTTAGGAGATGCCACTCTCATAGGAATATTTTTTGAGGACAACCAGACCAAGTCCCCCACTTTAAACCGAGGACCATCAGTCCTATGCCGGTTAGCAACCGCTGGGCCCTCTCCTGAGAGAGGGACAACCTCTCCACTACCTGGTCCCAAATCTGCTGCATACGCTCCACAACAGAGTCAACACCTGGACAGACAGAAGCCCCCGTCTGTCCTTAAGAAAATCGAGGGTGAAACCCAGAATTACAGAAAAATAGAGACATCAAAGTGGCAGAGCTAGCCCTATTATTAAGAGCAAACTCAGCCAAAGGCAAAAAAGAGACCCAGTCATCCTGATCAGCAGACAAAGCATCTTAGATAAGTCTCCAATGTCTGGTTTGTTCTCTCAGTTTGACCATTGGTCTGAGGATGAAACGCCGAGGAGAAAGACAATTGAACACCAAGTTTAGAACAAAAGGTCCTCCAAAATCTGGAAACAAACTGGACTCCTCTGTCAGACACAATGTTCTCAGGAATGCCGTGTAAACGAACCACGTGCTGAAGGAACAAAGGCACCAATTCAGAGGAGGAAGGCAACTTAGGTAATGGCACAAGATGTATCATCTTGGAAAACCTATCACAAATCACCCAGATGACGGTCATTCTCTGAGAAACAGGGAGGTCGGAAATTAAATCATAGAGATATGGGTCCATGGTCTCTTGGGCACAGGCAATGGCATCAACAAACCACTAGAGCGAGAGCAAGGCTTGGAGCGAGAGCAAGTCCCGCAGGACTGCACAAATTCCCTGACATCACGAGACAAGGTAGGCCACCAAAAGGACCGACTAACCAAGTCTCTGGTACCAAAAATTCCGGGATGACCGGCCAACGCGGAACAATGAATCTCAGACATCACACTCTTTTTCCACTGGTCCGGGACAAAACAATTTCCCAACAGGGCAGCGCTCGAGCTTATCCTTCTGACACCCCTCCAGAGCCAGTCTCAAATTGGGCAAGATGGCGGAAAGAACTACACCTTCTTTCAAAATAACAGAAGGATCAGATAACTCAGGAGAGTCCGCAAGGAAACTCCTCGAGAGGGCATGCGCCTTAACATCCGCCTTAACATTCTTAGTGCCAGGAAGAAAGGAAACCACAAAATTAAAACGTGTGAAAAACAAGGCCCACCTGGCCTGTCTAGGATTAAGTCGCTTGGCAGATTCCAGATAAACCAGATTCTTATGGTCCGTAAGGACCACCACCTGATGTTTGGCTCCCTCCAGCCAATGTCTCCACTCTTCAAAGCCCACTTCATGGCCAATAACTCCCGATTACCCACGTCATAATTACGTTCAGTAGGAGAAAATTTTCGAGAGAAAAAGGCACAAGGGTTACTTTTAGAGGTCTCTGGATCTCTTTGGGACAAAACGGCACCTGCCCCAATTTCAGAGGCATCAACCTCCACCTGAAATGGCAGAGAAACATCAGGCTGCCGTAGAACAGGAGCAGAAGTGAATCTCTGCTTAAGTTCCTGAAATGCAGAGATTGCCTCAGGAGGCCAATTCACCACATCAGAACCCTTTTTGGTCAAATCAGTTTAATGGTTTAAACAATAACCGAGAAATTACCAATAAATTTATGATAAAAATTGGCAAAACCCAAAAATCTTTGAAGAGCCTTCAATGAAGTAGGCTGGACCCAATCACAGATGGCCTGAATCTTGACCGGGTCCATTTCAATAACAGATGGGGACAAAATGAATCCCAGAAATGAGATCCTCTGTACGCCAAAAAGACACTTTGATCCTTCACATACAGAGCATTCTCTCTCAAAATCTGGAATACAGTTCGAACATGTTTCACATGAGAGTCCCAGTCATTGGAAAAAATCAAGATATCATCCAAATAAACAATCAGAAATGTATCCACAAAATCCCTGAAAATGTCATTCATGAAGGACTGGAAGACAGAAGGAGCATTAGTGAGCCCAAAAGGGCATCACAAGGTACTCAAAATGCCCTCCGGGGTATTAAATGCCGTCTTCCATTCATCCCCGTGCTTAATGCGAATAAGGTTATATGCCCCCCTGAGGTCAAGCTTGGTAAACCAAGTAGCGTTTTTCACCCTGGAAAACAGGTCAGAAATCAAGGGTAACGGATATTGATATTTCACAGTAATATTGTTCAAAAGACGATAATCAATACACGGCCTTAATGAACCATCCTTTTGGCCACAAATAAAAAACCGGCACCTAAGGGTGAAGAGGATGGTCTGATATGACCCTTCTCCAATGACTCCTTGATATAAGACCGCATAGCGTCATGTTCAGGTACAGACAAGTTAAAAAAGGCGACCTTTAGGGAATTTACTACCGGCACTAATTCAATAGCGCAGTCATAGCTCCTATGGGGAGGCAAGGATGCAGATTTACTTTCGCTAAACACATCAGAAAAATCAATCAAAAGTCAGGAACATCCTGAGCCTGGGGGGAGGCAGAAAAAACAGGACTGTTGGTATTAACACATTGGCAGCCCCAACTGGTTACAGACACAGATTTCCAATCCAAAACAGGATTATGAGACTGTAACCAAGGGAAACCCAGTACGATAATGTCATGCAGATTATACAGAACCAAAAATTTGCAGCTCTCCTGATGATCAGGTTCAACCCTCATTATCACCTGAGTAGAGAACTGAGGTTTATTCTCAGCCAAAGGGGTAGAATTGATCCCCAGTAGGGGAATAGACTTCCGTAGGGGTATCAAGGGAAACCCACACGTTTAGCAAAATCAAAATCCATCAGGTTAATAGCTGCTCCCGAATCAACGAAAGCCTGAGCAGAAAATGAGGACAGAGAGCATATCAGAGTAACAGTTAATGAAAACTTAGTCTGATCACTACCCAAGACAACTGAGTGTGCAAAACGTCTTCCCCGCTTAGGGCAGACTGAAATAGCATGAGAGGCATCACCACAGTAGAAACATAAACCATTGCGCTTTCGAAACTCATGACGCTGTGCCCCAGAAACCACTCTATCACACTGCATGGATTCAGAAGCAGGTTTGAATCGCTAATGACATAGAATCATTGAGACCAAGGGGACAGGGAATCCCACCATAACACTCCTTTACATTCTCTGACAGACCCTTCCGAAAAAGGGCTGCCAAAGCGTCGTCATTCCATTTGGTCAGGACTGCCCACCTACGGAATCTCTGACAGTATAACTCAGCGTCATCAAGCCCCTGATTTAATGCCAACAAGGCTTTTTCAGCTTGATCAGTGACATTAGGCTCATCGTACAATAACCCCAAGGCCTGAAAAAATGCATCAACATCACTCAAAACAGGATCCCCAGGTGTCAGGGAAAAAGCCCAATCCTGAGGATCACCGCGCAGGAGAGAGATAACAATTTGAACCTGCTGCGCTGCGTTCCCTGAGGACTTAGATTTTAAGGCAAAAAAATTTACAATTATTTTTGAAATTCAGAAACTTGGCTCGATCCCCAAAAACAAATCTGGATGGGAATCCTAGGTTCCACAACAGGCAACCTAGCAAGATAGGTAGCAATACTCCGAACCTCAGTGGCAAGCTGATCCACACGGCCCCGACAACTGTGCAAACTCCATTGAGAGAAAAAATCCTCCCCAGCCCCAGAGATACAGAGGGAAAAAAAAAAAAAAAAAATGCAACAAACAGAAAAATATCTCTGACAACTTGACAACCTTTTTTTTCTTTGACCCAAAATTTTTCCTTCTGTGGGTACCATACAATTTTCAATTTTTTAGGCGGTGATACTGTTACGTTCGGTTTGCTGAGGAGTGCAGGAAAAAAGGCAATACACCAGAGCGGTTGGAATCTATGAGATTGCAGTACCCCTGACTAACCACCACAACTAGAGGCAAGCCGTGGAGCATTCCTACGTTTGGTCCTAGACGCCTCGTTCACAGCCTGAGAAACTAAACTACACCTAAA
>JARQOD010000183.1:164945-194221 GCA_033576555.1 Oophaga sylvatica | reverse complement strand
ACCCTAACACCAGAGATCTGATTAGGTGATGAGATCATGTGATCTTAGGTTTTTTTTGGCAATCAAAGTATTGGTATTTTTGTTAGGGGTTTTTGGATTGCAGTCAGAATTCTTCCTGTACATTTCTGTCTAGACAGTTTGGCCCCAGCGTTTGCTCATTCCATTTTCTGTCTGTGTCCGTGCTTTCTTCTTGTCTAACCGCCATTACATGTTTGTGGGCTTCCTATTTTCTTTGGGATCTGCTCGGGGCAGATAGCTTTCATCTTTCTGCCTTTAGGTGTAGTTAGCTCTCAGGCTGTGCGAGGCATCTAGATCACCGTAGGAACCTCCAACGCTACTTATAGTTGTGTGGTTACTTCAGATACTGCAATCCAATAGGTTCCAGTCTCTGGGGTTTCCACTTTTGCTATTTTTTGCTATTTCTCCTCAGTTACCGAAACATAACACTGAATGCTTTTATCACAATGTACATTCGATAGTATATATCTATTACGATTTATATAAAGCCTTTTGCACAGGTATTATTCTCACACCATACAGGGTTCTCACTTTTGCTGGTGAGCAGGGACCAGTATTGAAATATTTTGAGGGGCTCTTACCTACAATCTATTTTGGTAGTTAATTCATCAAAAATATCAGGCATGGAAATTCAGCTTTGTTCCCTGACCTGAAATATACAGGGCCACATTGCCGGCTTCCCATTCTTTTGAGGGAACTATCTTCATTTGTTGTGCATGCATTAGTGGGAGAACTTATTGTAAGGGCATCATAGGAGCCCAGGACCACCGACTGACTGGGGCGCCACTCTCGTTGGGGGCTGTCTTAGGTGCCAACCTCTGCATGCTGGCAGGTGTAAAAGCTCAGGGTTCATTGTTTTAGGGTGAAATTAGGGGTGCACTTTTTAATGTGTGGTGATTTTGTTGTATGTCCTTTTTAGAGTATTAATAAAAGTTTATATTTTATTGGTTTTTGGGGTTTATATGCATGATATAAGATTTGAATACCCCACTTATTCAATATGTTAATTCAAAAGTACCACTATCCAGAAAGTTGATTTACAATAGTACATACATAACCTATACCTAAGTCCCTTGTAAAAGATCACCAACTATGCATAATAATAATAAATATAATTGAAAATGCCATTAATGATATATGCAAGTGGCTATGACTAACACACAATAAGGACCTGTATAATTCTGAGTATAGGAGATATAAACATACTAAAGAAAAAGTGGGACGGCTTTTATGCTATTTTTGATCAAAGCACTATTACTAGAAACTCTGTGTTATTTAAATGTACTTTTGGCTTTTATTTATTTAGTTACAGCAGGGTTTTTGCTCACTTTTTCATTTGTAGGTTTATATGCTTTGTGGCCAATATGAACATGCTTTTATGTGCTGCATGTGTGTCAACTCAAGTTAAGCTAAATTTTTGTTTTTTTTTTCGGAGTATAGGAAATGCAGAGATGAGCAGCCAATAAAGAATAATATGCCAAATAATTGGCTGTCATGAAAAGAGCAAAGTATCAGTAACTGTAGTGGAACAACGCAATAAAAGTCATGTTACTAGTGAAAATAAGACCGCAGGTGAAGAAAGGATATTTCTGAGAAATCTCCCTCACCCCGACGCGCGTTTCACATTGAGCTTCTTACGGGGACTATCCAGCAAAGGTTTTTACAAATGTGTCGGGGACCGCTGTAATGTATGTTCATTTGCCGGTAACAAAAAAGACCTTTATTCTGCCCTGCGGCAACACACAACAACATCAACTCCTTTATGAATTGTGATTCTGAACAAATTATGTATTGTATTGAATTTCGCATATGTGACATGAAATACATTGGATGTGCGATGTGAAAATCGGAAAAAAAGAATTTCTGAACATATCGCCAACATCAAGAGCAACAATAGCATTTATTCTGGTGCGGTAAAACATTTTTCTTTAATTTATCAAGGAGACTTATCTAGTATTTCTTTTTGGAATCAAGAAGGTTACTAATTCCATTCATGGTGGCAACAGGTAAAAGAAATCAACCTCTCGTGAAGCATACTGGATCCTGCATTGGGATGCTAAGTATCCAAAAGATATGAGTTATAAGAATGATCTCTATATATATTAAATATTATCAGCTGACTGTTTCACCATCATCATAGTAAAATATATATACTACACAATTCATTACCCATATAACTATCAAACATTCACATTATTTTATATCTATATTTTCTGCTATTGCTTTCTTTTGCAGTCAGTAAGTTCCAATTTACCATTGATGTCACACATCAGTTCGGCATTAATTATGGTGTTTCCACCAATTTTCTCACTTGTGATTTGATCTCATTTTATATATATATATATATATACATATATGCACCTTGTTTTCTTTAACTGATTTTAACCTTCACTTTCTATGCTTTGAGATCTAAATAAAAAGTTTCTTTTAATATTACCTGGATGCCTGTGCTTACCAACCCCTCGCTCCTTCCTTGCTAAGATATAGATATCAGCGTCCAAGATGCTCCAGTATATCCCATTGATGTGCGTTTCATCAGTTCTTCTACAGAAGGGGTGCATGGAGGAACTGATCAAATAGACCACCTATTTATATCAGCCCACATAATATATCACACCATCAACACTGTGAACACCTGTCGCCTACTGCAGTCGATGTGTGTCCGGGAGTCCCATACGCCATTTTGGGTGAGCGTAAACCGGAAGTGCACCTTCCAGCATATGACCCTTCATGTGGTTCTCGCGATATCACCAGATATTGCTGGAACACCTCCCCTGACACATCATTGAGAAGGTCATGTGACCACACAATCATGTTTGGCACTCTGGTGGTAATGCCCGAGAGAGTGAAGTCAGAGGAGGACGCCCCTCTAACTCACACCATTAGATATCGGATAAACGCTACACTGCTTAGATTAGCGTATCTCGAGTCTTCCACATTAGTTATACTGACAAAACGCATGGAACAGAATGGTTAGAAATGCAATTATATAAAAGCAAGCTATATAGTTATGCATATTTCATACTTAATAAATAGATATAAGCATGTATTACATAGATAGAAATTAAATCCAATTTGTTATTACAGTTGGGTCATAAAGGGACAGGCCCACATGAGCCGCCCTGGGGATAGCCCAATTTTAATGACTAATGTTTCAAAACATGCTAAATTTGATTAGAAAATAAAGGTTCCAGTACCAGAAGAGATTTATTCATGGAAAAGAGACTTGAAAATGGAGAAATGGGTCTCCCAGATTGGAAAAAAGGGAAATGAAAAATGAGTGTGAAAAAAAAATGGATCAATGAAAATTACACACACTGTTAGGGTCTGCGGAACGCACCTAATAGATATAATAGAGAGGTGCGTTTGCAGCCCGGGGTCCACCGTGCAGGCGAAGCCCGCTGCTAATAAGATGGCGAAAGTAGCGAACTCTGTTATCCCGCAGAGTCGCAAAAATAAACGCTGTAGCGCGTTGTGGCAGTAAGTGCGAACTCTGTTAATACCCAGAGCGCTAACTGAAATGCCACAGCGCTATATGGCGATAGGTGCGAACTCACTTAACTTCAGTGAGCCGCAAAGTAAAACGCTAGGGCGCTGTCTAGCGTCTAAAGTGAACCCTGTTACGTCACAGGGCCGCTGGAGAAAAAGTACCGTGTCCTGTCAGGCTCTCAGTTACACGGATAATTGCTAAGCGAGCATAATACGTGGTCATGCACTAATGTCCTCGCGGTAGTCACCCGCAATCTATGGCGTCTGAACGCCAGACCCTGATACGGCAATCAAACTCCTCACCGGTTATGCCGGTAATCTAGGGCATCTAGGACACCGACCCTGACCAGCTAGCATACCAAACTCCTCACCGATTAAGTCGGTATTCCAGTGGCTTATTTCAGCCGGGTCCCTATCCACACATACACATGACCACACTGGCGCATAGCATACAATGGTTGATATTAGCGCATGGCGGCCCAGCCATGCTACCCTTTTATAGTAACAGCAACAGGACCTTCCAGGAACAAGGACCAATGAGAAACCTGTTCCAGAAGACTAGTAGTAACAGGGCCTTCCTGGCGGGCCAATAGGAGCTGCTGCAGTACCTGAGCATGTGACCCCTGATCTCCAATGAGAGATCTCACTCTGGGCTGCTCAGAAGGGAAAATGCAGTACTTTGTCCCAAAGACGTCTGCTCCAGCATTGGCTATAATAGCAGATCCAGGAAAGGCAGCAACAAGTCACTGCCCAGTAGTGGAGTGGGCAAGACGCCTGGACCGACGCCTCTGCTGAGCAGGCTCCACTGCGGCCGGAGATGAATGGGAAATCGCAGCGGGACGGGTTCGAGACTCCCCTTGTGCAGCAGCGGGGAAATCGAACCCTAACATTACCCCCCCTCCTAGGACCCCCCCTTCTCTGGGCCTCGCTGCGCTCAAAGGCAGCGACGAGCCGCGGAGCTGTGAACGTGCTCGGCAGGCTCCCAGGATCTATCCTCAGGCCCATAACCCCTCCAATCCACCAAATAAAAATTTTTTGCCTCATATACCTTGCACCCAACAATGGCGTTCACACTCATGATCGTCGGTAGATGAACCCGACATCCCAGCAGATGACTCGGAAAACCGGGAAATGGCCACGGGTTTCAAGAGGGATACGTGAAAGGTGTCAGTGATACCAAGGCGAGGCGGAAGGGCTAGGCGGTAAACTACCGGGTTCACCTACTCAAGAACTTTAAAGGGGCCCAAAAAGCGAGGACTCTACCCGTAGCCTGATGTTTCAGGCAGAAAGCCACACTAGGTCACCCGGAGCAAAAGTAGGAGCGGGGCGCCGATGGGCATCGGCCGAAGACCTCATCCTCTCTTTGGAGGCCTGAATGGCATCCTGAGTGCGGTCCCAAATGTCCCGTGCCTCCACAGCCCAGTCTGCCACCCTGGAATCGGCGGAAGACACGGGCATAGGCACTGGTACCCGGGATGCTGACCGTAGTTTAGGAGGAATGGGGTCTGTCCGGTGGAGTCAGCCACAGCATTATTTAGAGCAAACTCAGCCCACGGTAGCAAGGATGCCCAGTCATCCTGCCTGGCAGAGACAAAATGTCGCAAGTATGTGACCAAGGTCTGGTTGGCCCTCTCTACCTACCCATTCGTCTCGGGATGGTATGCAGAGGAGAGATTCAACTCAATGCTGAGTAAACGACACAGCTCTCTCCAGAACCGAGACGCAAACTGGGGACCTCGATCACTGACAATTTTGTCTGGCATACAGTGTAGGCGGAAAATATGCCTAATGAATAATGCTGCCAAGGCCCGTGCAGACGGTAACCGTGGTAACGGCACCAAGTGCACCATTTTGGAGAAGTGGTCGGTTATCACCCAGATGATGGTGCAGCCCCGAGACTTGGGTAAGCCAACCACAAAATCCACCCGACCATCTCCAGGGAATGTCTGCCACCGGTAAAGGAAAGAGTAACCCAGCTGGCCGTTGTCGAGGGGACTTATTCTTGGCGCAGGAGACGCATGCCTGAACGTATTCCCTGACGTCACAGACCATATGTGGCCACCAGTATGTCCTCGCCAGCAACTCAGATGTCCTCTTTGCCCCAAAATGTCCACCCACCCTGGACGAGTGTGCCCAAGAGAGAACCTCCGGTCGCAAATTGATGGGCACAAAAGTCTTGCCCGGAGGCACAGACTCAAGCGAAACCGGGGCCACAGTTCTTAGGCTCTCTGTGGGGACAATCAGCCGAGGCTCCTCCTCCACCTCCTCAGAGGACACCACGGAGCGAGATAGAGCATCAGCACGAATGTTCTTCTCCCCTGAGAGAAAATGGAGGGTGAAATAGAATCGGGAGAAGAACATGGACCATCTGGCCTGATGGGAATTTAGCCGCTGGGCGGTCTGTAAATAGACCAAATTTTTGTGGTCAGTGAACACTTGGAAGGGAAAGCGAGCCCCCTCCAGGAGATGTCTCCACTCAGAAAAGGCCAACTTCATGGCTAGCAACTCCCTATCCCCAATGGAATAATTCCTCTCCGCAGGTGTGAAGGTCTTGGAGAAGAAGAAGCAAGGATGTTTACGACCTTGAGCATCCTTTTGAAAAAGGACTGCTCCAGCACCAATGTACGAGGCATCTACCTCCAATATAAAAGGCTTATCAACCTCGGGACGATGTAGGATAGGAGCGCTAGCAAAATGGGACTTGATTGAAGTAAAGGCCTTGGAGACCTCCTCTGACCACAATTTGGGATTGGCTCCTTTCTTGGTGAGGGCTACCAAGGGAGCAACCAAAGTAGAGAAGTGGGGAATGAATTGGCGATAGTAATTAATGAACCCCATAAAGCGCTGCACCGCTTTAAGAGAGTGGGGTTCTTGCCAATCCATTACAGCCTGTAGTTTGGCAGGATCCATAGCCAAACCCTGAGTGGAGATGATATAGCCCAGGAATGGCAAAGACTCCTGCTCAAACACACACTTCTCCAACTTCGCATATAAGGAATTTGCCCGCAAGAGGTCGAAGACCCTGCAAACATCTCTCCGGTGGGTGTCCATATCTGGAGAAAAGATGAGAATGTCATCCAGACAGACTACCACAGAGGTGGCAAGCATGTCCCGGAAGATGTCATTTACGAAATCTTGGAAGACGGCTGGAGCATTACAGAACCCGAAGTGCATCACAAGATATTCGTAATGTCCATCTCTGGTATTGAACGCCGTCTTCCATTCGTCCCCCTCACGGATGCGGATCAGGTTATAGGCACCACAAAGATCCAGCTTAGTAAATACCCTTGCTCCCCGGAGCCTATCAAAGAGCTCAGATATTAGGGGCAAAGGATATTTGTTCTTAACGGTAATGGCGTTAAGACCCCTATAGTCTATACACGGTCATAATTCTCCATTCTTCTTCTGCACAAAGAAAAATCCTGCCCCTGCTGGTGACACTGACTTCCTAATAAACCCTCTGGCCAGATTTTCCTGGATGTATTGTGACATGGCCTCCGTCTCAGGAAGAGAGAGAGGATATACTCTTCCCTGAGGGGGCTCCGTTCCAGGCAAGAGGTCTATAGGACAGTCATAAGGGCGATGAGGCGGCAGAGTCTCCGCTGCCTTTTTGGAGAATACGTCTGCGTATGACCGATAAACCTTGGGAAGGGAATCAAGATCTATGGGTATCTCCGTTGTGAAAACCTGAACGTCCTCTCTGAGACATTTGTCTCTGCAATGATCACCCCAACCCAGTATTCTCCCAGAGGACCACTCAATATGGGGAGAGTGGTGGCGAAGCCAGGGTAATCCCAACAAAACCTCATCTATTCCCTCAGGAAGAACAAAAAGGGATATATTCTCCTGATGTGAAGGAGACATAGACAGAGGTAGAGTGACAGTCTGGTGGGTGATTTGTGAGGGCAGGATTGCTCCATTCAACACTCTCACCGATATTGGCTCGGCGAGCGTCACCAGCGGTATGGAATGGCGAGAGGCAAAGGAGGAGGACATAAAATTCCCCTCTGCCCCAGAGTCCACACAAAGCTTGGCGGGAAGGGTGGATGAACCTAGAGAGATTAACCCTTTAAGGAGCATCTTCGGAGCAAAATCCCTCGCGTCTAATGACCCTGCACCCATGGTCACGGAACATGACCGTTTACTTATTCGCTGGGGACATCGTTTGGCATAATGTCCTGGCTGCTGACACACTCTACAGACCACGGATACTCGAGTGGTCCGAGACTTAGGTCCCACTCGAGTATTCTCCACGGTCTCTGGGGAGTCAGACGCCCGAACGGGAAATTCCAAAGGTTTGGCAAAGGTGGGTGCCAGCCGAAACCTCTGCCTACACTGGGTCCGCTCTAACCTCCGCTCGTGAAAACGGAGGTCGATGCGGGTAGATATAGAAATGAGTTTCTCCAGTGTGGCAGGAATCTCCCTGGTAGCCAAAGCGTCCTTTACATGGTCTGCCAGTCCTCTCCAGAACACTGGAATAAGAACTTTATCTGGCCACTCTAATTCAGAGGCCAAAGTCCGAAATTGGACTGAGAACTGACTGACCATGGACAAGCCCTGTGACAATGTCAGCAGTTGGAGTGCCGTATCGTGCGTGACCTGAGGTCCTAAAAAGACCTTTTTCAGAGCCTCCAAAAATTGAGGAGCACTCCGCACCACACGATCGTCACGCTCCCACAACGGTGTTGCCCACTCCAACGCTCTGCCCGAGAGTAGAGACAGTACAAAACCCACTTGTGCCCGATCCGTGGGGAAACGTGCAGCCAGAAGCTCGAGCTGTATAGAGCACTGACTCACGAATCCCCGACATTGCTTGCTGTCACCAGCAAACTTGTCAGGAAGCGGGAGGTGGGATAATGTAGGGACAGAGGTAGCAGTGGACAAACTGGCTGCAGCCACGCTAGCAGCCTGAACAGCGACTGCGGTAATATCCACAGCTCAGGTTGTGCGCTCAAGAGCCGCCAACCTACCCTCCAGCTGCTGGATGTACTGCCTTAGACGCTGGTCATCCGCCATTTTACTAGCCAGACCCTGGTGCTAATATTATGTTAGGGTCTGCGGAACGCACCTAATAGATATAATAGAGAGGTGCGTTCGCAGCCCGGGGTCCACCGTGCAGGCGAAGCCCGCTGCTAATAAGATGGCGAAAGTAGCGAACTCTGTTATCCCGCAGAGTCGCAAAAATAAACGACGTAGCGCGTTGTGGCAGTAAGTGCGAACTCTGTTAATACCCAGAGCCGCTAACGGAAATGCCACAGCGCTATATGGCGATAGGTGCGAACTCACTAAACTTCAGTGAGCCGCAAAGTAAAACGCTAGGGCGCTGTCTAGCGTCTAAAGCGAACCCTGTTACGTCACAGAGCCGCTGAGAAAAAGTACCGTGTCCTGTCAGGCTCTCAGGTACACGGTTAATTGCTAAGCGAGCATAATACGTGGTCATGCGCTAATGTCCTCGCGGGAGTCACCCGCAATCTATGGCGTCTGAACGCCAGACCCTGAATACGGCAATCAAACTCCTCACCGGTTATGCTGGTAATCTAGGGCATCTAGGACACCGACCCTGACCAGCTAGCACACCAAACTCCTCACCGATTAAGTCGGTATTCTAGTGGCTTATTTCAGCCGGGTCTCTATCCACACATACACATGACCACACTGGCGCATAGCATACAATGGTTGATATTAGCGCATGGCGGCCCAGCCATGCTACCCTTTTATAGTAACAGCAACAGGACCTTCCAGGAACAAGGACCAATGAGTAACCTGTTCCAGAAGACTAGTAGTAACAGGGCCTTCCTGGCGGGCCAATAGGAGCTGCTGCAGTGCCTGAGCATGTGACCCCTGATCTCCAATGAGAGATCTCACTCTGGGCATGCTCAGAAGGGAAAATGCAGTACTTTGTCCCAAAGACGTCTGCTCCAGCATTGGCTATAATAGCAGATCCAGGAAAGGCAGCATCAAGTCACTGCCCAGTAGTGGAGTGGGCAAGACGCCTGGACCGACTCCTCTGCTGAGCAGGCTCCACTGCGGCCGGAGATGAATGGGAGACCGCAGCGGGACGGGTTCGAGACTCCCCTTGTGCAGCAGCGGGAAATCGAACCCTAACACGCACACACAAAAAATAATATGAAAAAAGATATGGATATAAAAAATAATGAAAAAATATAAACTAAAAAGTGAATAGAGATAAAAATGAAAAAAATAAACTGAAAATGCATGTAGGGAGAAGAAAAAGGGGGACGAGGGAGGCACAAGAAAAATACATAAATGAAATGCGTAAAATGCTGAATTTAATAATGCATAGCCTTCATAGTGAGGTGTGAGGAGTATGGGTAATGAATATCGCCCAAGTTTGAGACATAAGCACGTGAAGAACAGTGTGGTAGAGCCAAAATGACAAAGTAGGTGAGACATGAATGGAGAGAAACAGAATTATACTTGGATACAAACATACAGAGTAAAGAATACTTATTGGATCTGGTAAAAAGTGACAAGTCCAAAGAGAACAGAGGTAGTACAACGCAGCGTGACGTGCATAAATTCAGACAATGTGTACTAGTGGAATAGTGATGTGTACAGGGATCATAGGGTAAGGCTGGTTTCACACATCCGTTTTTCCCCTTGCGGCGCCCCCGGCATTTTTTAGCAGCGCCGCATCACAAAACCGTATGCGCCGCATGCGTTTTTTTTTTTTCCATTGACTTGTATTAGCGCCGCATGGCGCCGCATGTCACTGCGGCGCGTCCGGTTGGTGCCGGATGCGGTGTCTGGTCACCGTACGGTGTCTGGAAAAAACGTTGCATGTAACGTTTTTTGTCTGCGGCGAAAAAGCCGCATGCGCCGGATGCGGCGCATGCGGTTCTTTTTTACAATGAAAGTCTATGGACGCCGCAATGCGCCGCATCGCGGCGTCCGCCGCATCCGGTAGCCGCATCCGGTTTGTTAATTGATATACCAGCCCACAGCAAACAGATACAAGGAAGTACCACCCCTCAGCAAACATATAAAAAATACATTGGGTGGGACATCAGACACAGCCACAGAGAGCCACAGAGAGCCACAGAGAGCCACAGAGAGCCACCGACGCAGCCACCGACGCAGCCACCGACGCAGCCACCGACGCAGCCACCGGACTCGCAGCCAGGATCCGTACCATGGAACGCCAGGAAAACAGACGGTAAATATGAACCACCCACCCCCAAATTCAAAAATGTAAAATACATATGTCACCAATGTTGTGTGAGCTGATGTTTTTTTTTTGTGGCCTGGTACATTATATATGTAATTTTTTTTCTGTGATGGGGATTGGTTCCCCAGGTATTTAATGAAATTAAATTGCCGATGATGGGGTGGGTCCCCGAGTTTAAAATGCATTTGTTTGGGAACTTTATTGTGTATTCACTGCTATTGTTGTGAATGTTGATAATGTAGATCTACTGGTACTGTTTTTTAGCAGTGATGTGCTTTGTCTCCCTGCGACAATCTGAAATATGGATGTATTTGTGTATCAAAATGTTTTTTTTTTTTTTTAAAAAGTATTAATTTTTTGGGCCAGTTATGTCGTTGTTTTTTATGCTACTATCGGAAATGTGCATGTGTTTACTATGGTAATGTTTCTCTCCATTTTTTTTTTTGCCAATGGTTTTTTTTTTTTTTTTTTTTGGCTTGTCATGGTTTTATCTACTCATGGTCTGTTGAATTGTTTAACTATGCTAATGTTTTTTTGTTTGCAATATTTTTTCTTTGTGGCCTGTCATGGTTTTATCTACTCATGGTCTGTTGAATTGTTTGACTATGCTAATGTTTTTTTGTTTGCAATCTTTGTTCTTTGTGGCTTGTCACGGTTTTATCTACTCATGCTGCTATTATTTTCCTGTGTTGAGTATACAAATGTTGATGTACTTTTCTTTTTGTTGCAATGTTATTTTTTTGGCTGCCTCTGACCTTAGCTAATTATGCTCTTATGTGAAATTTCCATGTTTTTATTATCATATATTTTTTTTTTTTTTTTTTGGCCAGGGATACGGTTTACCCTGGTACTGTTGATGGCTATAAAAAATGATTGCATGTGGTCGGAATAATGTCGTTGTTTGAATGTTTATATTTTAAAACAGGGACAATCAAAATATATCAACAAATTTTTTTTGGTCTGTTAATTTCACAGCAGAAGAATTGATGCTGGCGATGAAAGGGCGCAGGACATCCTGGATGCAAGGAGGCAAGCCAGCAGAAAGTAAATGTCATCCCCCATGTCCCTAAAAATTTAATGTTTGTTTTTCTCTTTCAGCCAGGGACAAGGAATCCACATATATTCACTGTCCCTTTTTGTGTCCTAACAGCAGAAGAATTCAACGAGCGGCGGCGGCGGCGGCTGAAGCGCAAGTTGAGCAGAGGGGGGGAGAGGAACTCCAAGCTAGGAGGCTAGCAAGCAGAAAGTAAGTATTACAGCACACATTTTGCTCTAATTTACATGTTTGTTTTTTGTGTTTCAGCCAGGGCAAAGGAATACCCATATATTCACTGTCCGTTTTTGTGTCCTTATTCAACAGCCGAAGACTTCACCGGGCGGCAGCGGCTGAAGCCCAAGTCGAGCAGAGGGGAGCAGAGGACCTCCAAGCTAGGAGGATAGCAATGAGAAAGTAAGTATTCCAGCACACATTTTGCTATAAATTACATGTTTGTTTTTTATTTCAGCCATGGACAAGGATTCTCAAATTTACAGTACCTTTTTACTTTAACAGTAGAAGACGTCAACAAGAGGGGGAGGCGGCGCTTGTACATAGAAGAGAACAGGAGGAGAGGCGGGCAAGGAGGGAAGCCAGAAGAAGGTAAACATTACACCCCCCCCATTTCAATAAAAATACATGCTTGGTTTTCTTTCAGACAGGGCCAAGAAATATACAAATATATTGACTGTCCCTTTTTGTTTCTTCCACAGCAGAGAACATCAAACAGCTGCTGCAGCTGCAGCAATGGCAGTGTTGGCGGAGGAAGCAGCGGCTGAAGCGGCGGCGTCAGCACCACCGGCATCGCCATCTCCTCCCTCCCAGCCAGAGCCAGAGCCGCCACAGCAGGACACATCTTCTTCTGGGAGCCCTCCTACCCATCGTCAGGAATTGGCGGTAAAAAAATGTATTTTTAATTTTTCTATCCACAATCCATCTGTGGGCTATATGTCTTGATTGTGTTATTTTAATAACAGGAATCTGAAGATGACGAGGAGCTCCCAGAGGAAGAAGGACGGGGTGGAGAGATACCCGGAGTGGGCTCACAATTCGTAAGTATCCTGCATCAATCTCATAAACACAACATCACAGTACACACAACACATAGAAAAACATTTAGTGCATACTTCACACAGCGGCCAACACCTGCCAATATCCAAATTTTTATTTTCATTTTTTTAGTCTCTCGCATCTGGGAGCCAGAGGGTTTCTCCCAGCGCCTCCCAGAGTCGTCGTGAGACTGTTGGCGGTTCTCAACGTGTAAGTATTTTTTTTTTTTTTTGCCATGTTATATAATTTATGCTTTTTAAAAAACGTGTTATCTACAAATGTTTTGTGCATTAATATTCCCATTGTAACATGTATAATTTTTACAAACTAAAACCATGTATCTGATATATATATTTTTTTTTTTTTTTCTTCATTGTTCATTTCACAGGCTTCACAGCGTGCTCCCGACTCGGACACGGAGGAGGGATTGGACGTGGAGTTGATGATCGACCTGGTCCGAGAAAGGGAGCCGCTGTGGAACATGGCGGACCGCCAGCATGCGGATCAAATTGTGACACGACGGCTCTGGACGGAAGTGGCAGCAGCAATGATGCACCGCTGGGAGGACCTCAATCCTAGGTCCCAGAATAAATACCGTAAGTATAGTTCATGTTGCTGACTGTAAAGGTGTTTTTTAAAAAATTCTGTCCTTGTGTAACCAACGCTTCATGTTTTCATGATTTCCTTTTGTGAAACACTATGGAAACAATGAAAACATGAACTCTGGGGACACGAGGACTAAAGTGTGGTTGTTGTATAGTAACCAATGTGTGCTTTCTCGTTTCAGGGAGAGAATTATGAAGCGGTGGCGGTCTGTGAGGGATCGCTTTAAGAAGGAATTTAACAAAGAGATGCGGGCCCCGAGTGGTTCTTCAGGACGCCAGAGTAAGTACAAATATGCACAAGCTCTGGCGTTCCTGCGTGAAACCATGGTCACCAGAAGGTAAATATTAACATCAAATGTAATTTTTTTTTGTTTTCACCCAGGGCCATTCCACATCTGTATATTAATTTTATGTTTTTGTTTCTTCCACAGCACGGTGAGCAGCACTCGGGCGCCCGCAGAGTTGGAGCCTTCTAGAGCGATCCCTCAGGAGACCGACACCGAGGGACACTTTGACCAACCCTCCACATCTGACCCTTCCCACACTTCACACACACACGATCCCGCTGTCCCTTCCACCAGCGCTGGAGCAGCGTGGCCGCCTGCAATGCATGAATCTGCTGGTCAGGATATAGCCTTCCCTTTACCACACCCTTCTGATCCTGCCACCTCTAGTACAGCTGCGGGTACTGGGCGGCAGCGTCAGAAGGGTCAGGAAAAGAACTATGCGCCCGAGTTCTTACACATGAACGCATCTTTCCAGAACTGCCTTAAGTTGCTATCTGAACAAGTTTCCGCAGGCCTTCGTCAGATAACCACACTAGTTGGTGAGGTCAAGACACTTCTGGAAACTGTGCGTTCTGAGATAAGAGCACCCCCGAACTACAGCTTTTTTAGGTCGGTTGCGGAGCGCATAGATCCGCTATCTTATGACCAGCAGATGTATGTGATGCACACGTGCCACGCTGCTGTAGTGCAGGTTGTCTCCCATCATCAATCCACCCCAGTCATTCCACCACCTCCCCCCCTACAGCCGCCGTACATCTTCCCCCCCCTCCACCTGCCATACCTCCTCCCCCTCCTATTCAATACCAACCACCTCCCCAGTACCAACCACCTCCCCAGTACCAACCACCTCCCAGGTCCAACCAACTACCCAGTACCAACCACCTCCCCAGGTCCAACCACCTCCCCAGTACCAACAACCTACCCACTACCAGCCACCTACCCCCTACCACACTTCTACCTACCAATCTACTTCCCCCTTCCAAATACCTACTATGTCACCTGTTCCTCATGCACAACCCTCCACTCCACCACCACCCACCTGTTCTGCCTTGTCTTCCCATTCTTTTGGTCTTTCCACCCCTTCACCTCTTCCTGTTCCTTCCCCACCACCATCCCGTTCGTCCCTTCACACTCTCCACACTCCCACGGTCGAAGTGTCCCGCAGCCCCTCCAGCAGTATTTCCACCCCACACTACACTGACCTGTAGTTAATGTTACAATTTTTTTCATAAATTTATTTAAAAAAATAAAGTTGAAAACCAAAAAAATGTATTTAAAACAATAAAGTTTACTAAAAAAAATAATAAAGTTGAATAAAATATAAAGGTTATTTAAATGTGAAGAATTGGGCCACAAGGCCTACTTTAATAACAATTATATTAAAAAATATTTTTTTAAATAAATTGTTCATTGGTTTAACATTGTTGTCTGTCTTTTATTTATAGGATGTTAAGTTTTAAATTTGGTATACAGGTACACCTAACTTTGGCTAAAAGGTTCATAAATGTAACCTTTTTGGCAAAGTTATGTCCCGGGTTGTGTAGTATGCAAAGTGTATTCTTTTTTTAATAAAAATGTGTACACCCCAGTTTTCCCCTACTCCAGGCCCACCAAAAACATATCATGTTTTCAGTATTTCCTTTGTATTGCACAGGTGAGGCAATTATCACCTGAGCAATACAAAGGAAAGACAGAAAACTTGACATGTTGGTGGGCCTTGAGGACTGGAGTAGGGGAAACATAATGTACACTTTTTGTAGGACAAATGGTGAAATACTTTTGTTAATACAATTTCACCTTTTGTCCTAAAAAGGGTACATTGTAGGCCATGTGTCACCAAATCCAGTCATCAAGGCCTAACAACAGGTATTGTTTGCAGTATTTCCTTTGTATTGCACAGGTGAGGCAATTATCACCTGAGCAATGCAAAGTAAAGACTGAAAACTTGACATGTTGGTGGGCCTTGAGGACTGCAGTTGGGGAAACATGGCCTACAATGTACACTTTTTTGGACAAAAGGTGACAGCCATGGACACAACAATGGCAAGAAGGTTATAGTAGAAAACACACAAGAAGGTAGACAAGTAAACTATTAAAGGTTTATTGTGGGTAAAGAAAATTATTAAAAGAAACAATACATTTATCACACTCTGTCATCCTGCCAGTCAACACTACCTTCCGGTGACACAAAGTATTGAGCAAACTGGTCCCTCATTCTAGAAACCGCGACTGTACTGCGAGTGGTAATGTTGGTGTAGTTGTGCAAAGTTGTTTCTTGATTGTGGTCCTCCAGAGAAATTGGTTCCTTGGTTAGGACAAAATTATGGAGGACCACGCACGCTTTCACTACATCATCAACAGTCTCGGTCTTCAAGTTTATTGCAGTCAAAAGGACACGCCATTTTGCTGTCATAATGCCAAAGGCACACTCCACCATCCGTCTGGCTCTTGTGAGGCGGTAGTTAAATATCCGCTTTGTATGTGTCAATTCTCTGCTGGCATACGGCTTCAATAGGTGTTGGGACAGCTGGAATGCCTCATCACCTACACAAACGAATGGCATTGGTGGGCCTGAGGTTTGAGGCAGTGGTCTAGGGAGGGGAAACTGAAAACTGTTTCCATACAATTTACGTCCCATAGCAGATATTTTAAAGACTTGGGAGTCATTTGACCGTCCATAAGACCCAATGTCCACCGCGATAAACTTGTAGTGCGCATCTGCAATAGCCATCAGGACGATAGAGAAATATTTCTTATAGTTAAAGAATTCAGATCCAGTTCCTTTTGGCTTTTGAATGCGGATGTGCTTTCCATCAACGGCCCCCAGGCAATTGGGGAACTGGCAGATGAGTAGAAACTGGTCCGCTATTTCAAGCCACCGCTCTGTTGTTGGCTCTGGAATAAATTCTCCAACCAAAGTATCCCACAGAGCACGACAAGTATACTTTATTATGCCGGATAGTGTGGAGATTCCAATCCGATACTGAAAATGGAGCGATGATAGAGTTTCGCCAGCTGCCAGAAATCTGAAAACAAATTAGAAAATACAAATAATTTCAGAAACGCAGCATTACATACCAGAACTCAGCTACGACTATTGGAGATACCAAAAATAATAATATCTAGGAGAAAGACTGTTTTATAACTAGATTTGGGGCTACTCATGTGGTTTCCTAGTTGGCCTGTGATGTTCAATTAATGATAAAATTACAAGTGCGCTCAAGCAAACAGAACCAATACATATAGCTTACCTTATAGTCACCATGAGACGCTCCGCCGGAGATATCGAGAACCGACAGTAGGTGTCCGATTTTTTAATTTTGTCTCCAACACGCTCCAGCAAATCATCAAAGTTTTCTATATTCATCCGCAGATAGGCAAAAAACTTGTCGGGATTTTGTCGCAGCTCCATGTTCAGTGTGGAATAGACACCACGAGTTAATCTCTGTGACGTGATGGGGTGGATCCACATACGGCGGCGACTTCGCAGGCGCTGACGCCGCTGCTCCTCAAACTTTAGCTCCTTCTCCAGAACGATAAACCTCAATCGATTCATCTCCGCAGTAAAATCAACAAGATTCCTGAAGATATTGCCGATAATGGGTTCCATGTTCGCCAATCACTTGCTACTTGCTCTTCTCTCCAAACTGCACTTTCTCCTCTACAACCTGTCAAAGAAGGGATGTAGGAGCAGTGTATATATAGGATTACAGGAGCCAATCATATTTGGAACCCCAAAAAGGGCCCCAAAATGGGCGTGCTTAAAAGCCGGATCCGGCGCAATACGGCGTCAACGTATGCCAACCGGATACACCGGATGAGACGTATGCGGTTTTTTTGCCGCATTCGTGAACCGGATGCGGCGAAAAACAAGATGCGGCACATCCGGTGTTCAGAGAAAATACCGCATGCGGCGCTGCGGCTAAATGCCGGGGGCGCCGTTTAAGCGCCCGCCGGATGTGTGAAAGAGGCCTTACACAGATTTCACCAGGAAATGTGATAATGATGGGAAGAGCAGCAGTAATTGTCATAGATCTAATATATAGTGACAGAGTGCATGAAGATCAAAGACGACCAGAGGGAAAGGGTAAAAAAGGGGTAAAAACTATATAAATAAAATGTGAGAGGCGAGTGGTATAAATGAGACGGCGGGGACTGAGATACAAGAGTTCTGCTGCAAAGTGTAGTGGTGAAAGGGACATAATAGTTATCTTGGAGAATAACACATAAAACCCAAGGATCAATGAGAATAAAATGCACAAAAAAAGCAGTGCAAATGTTACATGGGATTATATCATCTAATATCGGCGTAGTGACAAATACAAGATGCTGATGTGTTAAAGTAAAATAATTGTTAGAATTTGGCGAAGAATGATGTAATAGCGAATGTGAAAAGGCATAATGTTATTTTTCCATTCTACAATGAAAAGTGAAGACAAATACAAATAAGGAGAAGTCTTACAAATAAAAAGGTAAACAAGGTGTAAAAGTGATCCAAAAAAAAGAAAAATCCATGGCAGGTTCCTTATGGTCTAGAAAAAAGGATCATATAGAAGGTACATAATGACTAAAACAGTTGGCATACACCGTTGCATCTCACAAAATTAGAATATCATCAAAAATTTAATTTATTTCAGTTATTTAACACAAAAAGTGAAACTCCTATATTATAGCACGGTGGCTCAGTGGATAGCATTGCAGCGCTGGAGTCCTGGGTTCGAATCCCACCTAGGACAACATCTGCAAGGAGTTTGTATGTTCTCCCCGTCTTTGCGTGGGTTTCCTCTGGGTATTCCGGTTTCCTCCCACACTCCAAAAACATACAGATAGGGAATCTAGATTGTGAGCCCCATTGGGGACAGCGACGATAATGTGTGCAAACTGTAAAGCGCTGCGGAATATGTTAGCGCTATATAAAAATAAAGATTATTATTATTTATTTATATAGAGTCATTACACACAGAGTGATCTATTTCACATGATTATTTCTGTTAATGTTGATGATTATATCTTACAGCCAATGAAAACCCAAAAGTCATTATCTGAGTAAATTAGAATAATTAACAAAAAACACCTGCAAAGGCTTCCTAAGCATTTAAAATTGTCTCTTAGTCTGTTTCAGTAGGCTCCACAATTATGGAGAAGACTGCTGACTAGTGATGAGAGAACGCGCTCGCCACTACTCGATACTCGCCTGAGAATCACTGTACTCGTCAAACTCGGCGAACACCGAGCAATTCCGTGATTACTCAGCGGGAACTGGGGTCTCCACCCAGCATTTTTGGTGGACTTTAGAAACCCAATCACACTGCTGGAATTGTCTGCCAGGCCATGAAACACAGCAGCCATCTTTGTTGTGGTTGTGCAGTGATTGGCTTGGCCGCACAGCATCATCACGAGTATAAGAGACCGGGAGCCGCCCTGCTCGTCACATTCAGCTCCAGATTCAGAGAGTGTAGGGAGAGTTAAGGCTGAGATAGGGTCAGATTTGGCGATTTCTTAACCAGTGTGGGGTCTACCATCCTAAACTACTCAAATCCTGATAACCCAACAGTCCTTCTAAGGGCTAATTCCAGAATATATAGGTTCCAGTGTTAGGCAGGCAGGGGAGTGAACGTCGCTCTATACACATCAGTGCAATGCGTGCAGACACTGTATGTGTATATATAGATCATTGCATACATCAAGAGGGTCCATTCCCTTCCCCTGACCTCTGTTGCTCCTGCTGCTACCTGTAGAATTGATTGTCCGTATATAGCTAGCCCAGGTGAAATTGGAATAGAGGCCACATATTTCTCTGTGTGGTATCTCCGTGCCAGATCATATCTGTGCGTGCTCAAAGTGTGGCCAGTGTACTGCAATTTTTTGCTTTAGCCCTGGGTGTGAGTGCACTTAAAAACACCAGCACTTTTTATAAAAAAAGGGCACAAATTTTCTATTGTTGAGGGAGGATCTAAATTAATCCACAGGACGTTGCTAGCATCTGAAAATGACCAGGAGACAATGTGTTTCTGTTTGGGAGAATCAAGGCAGATTCCTACCCCGTTTATTACATCATCTTCTTTTATAGTATTTAGCAAGTTGTACTTCAACCAATAGTTTAAAAACACACTTGTAGCACTTAACCTATGAAAATACAGAAAGACCGGAAACTACATATATGGCCGTATCCATGTGACATAGGAAAAAACACAATAGTAGAGTTGAGCGATACTTTCCGATATCCAAAAGTATCGGAATCGGAATGGTATCGCCGATACCCCAAAAATATCGGCGATACCCGATACCGATACCGGAAATCCAATGTAAGTCTATGGGAACAAAATATCGGAATTAAAAAAAACCCATTCTTGCCTTGTTGGTTAATTGTACATGAAGGAAAACAACAAAGAGTAATGTAGAATGTATTGGGGGAGGTTGAGGAGACATTAAAGGCATAGATGTTTAACCTAATCCAATGGAATAGCATTAATATTTTTTTTTGGAAATACGTTTGGATTGACGAAGAAATTGACTATGTTGTTAACCTTTTTTCTATTTTGGCAAATATGTATGTTTCACAACTTCCATGCTCTTCACCTTTTTAACTTTTGACACACTTTCTCCTTCATAATCTTCAGCAGCATCATCTTTTTCATCAAATTATTCTTCATCTTCACCTTCTTTATCTTCTTTGTAAACTTCTTGTTATTCATCTTTTTGTTAACATTACTCATATTGTTCTTATTAAACTATTATTCTTCTTCATATTCTACATTTTCATCTTCTTCCTCTTCATCTTCTTCATCATATTCTTATTTGTGACAGAGATTCCTGTACTTGTAATCTGTCAAAGTATGAATTGTTCATCCTTCCGTTCTTTCTGTCACAAAAGATTTAAATTACAACAGTATTTGTCCGTGTTCAGTTTAGCCTGCAGCAGCAGGCATTTTCCAGGGGCACCACGAGGAGGAACGGACTCACCCCCATACACTGCTTAGTCTTCTTCTGCTTATAATTTAGAGCATATATTTTGCTCTTCATTTTGATCTTATACTTCATGTTCTTCTGCTTTTTGATCTTCTGCTTATTGTTCTTCTGTCTCTTGTTCTGTATCTTGTAGTTTGTCGTAACCTTCTTTTTCCTGTTGGTGATCTTCTTCTGGATAATCTTATATTTCTTCTTTGTGATGGTGTTCAGGCTGGTTGGCTTGATGCTCGTCGTCCTTGGGGTCGTCATCTTCTTCGGGATGGTCTTTAGGGTCGTCTAACTTCCGAGAACCAGTTGACGTTACTGGAACCCGGACGGGTAGCATAAGGTACAAGAGCCAATGCAAGTAACGAGGACCAGCTGACTGTGCTGGAACCCGGAGGGGCAGCAGAAGGAAAAGAGCCAATGGCACAACCGAGGACCAGCTGACGTTACTGGGACACGGTTATCAAGCAGGAGGTACCTGTGCTCCAAAGCACTACCAAGGACCAGCAGACATTGCTGGAACTCGGATACCGAGATGGAGGCACCTAGGCCAAAGGCACTGCGGAGAACCAGCTGACGGTACTGGAACCCGGACGGGTAGCAGAAGGTACAAGAGCCAATGCAAGTAACGAGGACCAGCTGACTGTGCTGGAACCCAGAGGGGCAGCAGAAGGAAAAGAGCCAATGGCACAACCGAGGACCAGCTGACGTTACTGGGACACGGTTACTAAGCAGGAGGTACCTGTGCTCCAAAGCACTACCAAGGACCAGCAGATGTTGCTGGAACTCGGATACCGAGATGGAGGCACCTAGGCCAAAGGCACTGTGGAGAACCAGCTAACGGTACTGGAACTCGGACGGGTACCATAAGGCACCCATGAAAATGTAAGTTGACAGGCCGCAAGCCAAATCAAAAAACTGACCGGCACATCCAAACTTAGATTCAGTGTGAACAGGTGCTAAACCTAGAGTCACCAACTCATATACATACAAGAAGAAAAGGTAGCACACTGTAGCGCTATAGCTTGCAAACACGAAATATGAAAAATATGAAAAATGAATTACATCATTACCTTAGAAATATGAAAAATTGAGAAGTCTTACCAGCTGACGTTACTGTGACACGGTTACTAAGCAGGAGGTACCTGTGCTCCAAAGCACTACCAAGGACCAGCAGACGTTGGTGGAACTCGGATACGGAGATGGAGGCACCTAGGCCAAAGGCACTGGGGAGAACCAGTTGACGGTACTGGACCCCGGACGGGTAGCAGAACGCACCCATGAAAATGTAAGTTGACAGGCCGCAAGCCGTCTGCAGTTACCAAATCACACAGTCCTAGAGTGGGTGCTTGTCCTATTTTCACAACGGAAACAGCCTTTATTTACATATCCCACAGCACACATAGGAATCACCTAAACTGCAGGCACCATAGAGTCGGATAACCGGAAAGCAACATGACAGGACAACTTATTGGAGGCTAATTTACGTTGACACTGCCGGGAAACAGCTGTGGTGCTGTAAACAGGGTGGGCATGAGTCAGTACCCGTGCCAATTACTTACGAGCAACAACTGGCGGTGTTGGAGCCCAGGGATGAGAGGAGGACAGGTGGAGGCAGCATGACTTTTTGTCGTACACACAGCAGGGGAACAGCTGCCATTACTCAACCCCAGTAACACAGGAGCAAGTGTTGACTGTGCTAACAGCACTTACAGGCAACAACTGGCGGTGTTGGAGCCCAGGGTCCAATGCATCGACTTCAATTGCTTCCACCTCCTCTCAGTAACACAGCACTGTTGATCAACCATCTGTCTCTTCACCGCCTGCCAAATTGCCCAGTCAGTCAGAGAGTTCTGTACAGGAGCCAGCTGAGTCTCTGCTTCTGTTCTCAGAATCTGTTGGTTTGCAAACAGGGGCACAGCCAAGCAGCATTCTGGAATGTGAAGAAGAGGGAGTATGCAGTGATGCGCAACAGCTGTGTCTCTCTGAATCTGAAGAGGCGGGTGAGACAGTGCCGATGGTCAGCACACCGCAGAATGCATCTGATGATGATGAGACTCAGGTGACAGTTTCTGTTGAGCATGGTGGTGGCCAGACCACCCAACAGCAGCAGGTGTTGTAAGAGGTTAGTGGAGATGATGAGGTCCAAGACCCAACATGGCGTGAGGAACAGGAAGGTGGTGGTAGCAGCTCTGAAGAAGCGATTGCCCCAACGGTACAAACAGGAGGGAGAGTTAGGCTGCATACTCTGTTGCCTGTAGCCTCCATTTTGGCACCTGTTCGGATTTCTCTTCCAAAAGTCTAAACGGACGCTCCCAGGACTTGCACTGCGTGGTCCTTTTTTAACACACTTGCAGATGATATTTGCTATGTCAAATGCAAGCTGTGTAATCAAAAAGTAAAAAGAGGTAAAGTGTCAGTAACCTCAATACCACAAATATGTCTAAAATTGTGCGTAGAAAACACGTAGTTGAGTTACAAAGACACACTGAAGATGTACAGTCTATAGAGAATCACTGCACAAGTTTAACTGCATATGTCATGGTTAAATTTGAAATTTTTATTGCACACTTGATGTGAAAAAAGAAAATAGCTATGAGACGACTGACTGACGTTTTGGGCAACGCAGTGGCCTTTATCAAATAGTCGCTGGAAGAGATAGAAAAATTTACAGTCAATGACAATGTATAATATATACAATATATACATAGGGTGAAGAATATATATACATAGGAATTAGGCAACATGTTAAACATTTGGGTGATACTGTAGAACACGGAGAATTATCCCTCTAGGGTATGCGGGTGGACACTGTATTTTTTTGTTGATTTTTGTGAGTGTGTAGAAAACAGGGGTGATGGGGTATTGAATATTAAGGAATGTAATAGTCTTACAGTCTATGGTGATCAATTAAAGATGTTTTGTCAGGATACGATCAATTTTTTGACAGATGTAAAATGTAGGGTCACAATTTAGTTGTCTGTAGGTTAGGTTAACTGACAGTTGTCTATGAATTTCGGCAATAGATTGTGTCTTATTCATAATAACGATAGCACCCCCCTTATCTGCTTGTTTAATAATAATGTTGGGGTTATCTTTCAGAGATTTTATGGCTTGTTTATCTGTGGGTGTCAGGTTGTGGCGTATCGGGTGTAGGCCCAATCTCGGCAAACCATTCACGACCACAGGCTCTGAAAAAACTCCTGTCCCTTGAAATGCTGTCATTCAGGCTGGTGGAGACTGACAGTTTACGGAACTTAATGGCATTGGCAGTCCCACAATACAATGTGCCAAGCTGATTTTATTTCAGCAGGCAAGCCGTCCCTGGTCTGCAAAACCATGTTGTTGAGGTTAAAATTAAACATGCGCTACTAAACTCAGTCAGTAGCAATGTCCACCTGACCACCGCTGCGTGGACCAGTACCCATGGCCAGGGACGATACCTTTGCCTTACTGCCCATTGGGTCAATGTTGTGCAGCCGGGTACAGATCTTGCGAGTGGCGCTGTACGTGTTCAGGCAACTACAAGGATTGCGGGAATCAAGTCTGTACACATTGACTCCTCCTTCTCCAGTTCCTCAGAAACATCGTTGCAGGAGCCGTCACGGTCTACCTCCACATGGACCCGTGAACGCTTAATAAGAATCTTTAGTTATATAGCGCCAACAGATTACGCAGCGCTTTACAGTTTAACAGTTTCCGAACACAAGTCATAAGTAACAACGTTACCAATACAATAATGAAAGCAATATAAGCCGCACATGCTCGTGAGAGCTTACAATTTACAAATATGTGGGGGAGATACAAAGTACAGGTATTTATATACAATGGTGTATTTAGAATGATGGCCCAGCCATTTTGAGGGAGTGAGGGATGGATGGAGATAGTGAATGGGCTACACACACTTACACATAGAATGACTTTGATTAGTGAAGGTGATAGGCCGCTATTATTATTATAGATTTTTATAGCGCCATTTATTCCATGGCGCTTTACATGTGAAGAGGGGCAAGTATAGACAAGTACAGTAAACATGAGCAATACAAGGCACACACAAGTACAGAAGGAGAGAGGACCCTGCCCGCAAGGGCTCAGAGTCTACAGGGATGGGTGAGGATACACTAGGAGAGGGAAGACCTTGAAGAAATGTGTTTTGAGTGAGCGCCCAATAACATGCAAATTGTGGATAGTTCTAATTTCTTGGGGTACAGCATTCCACAGTATTGGCGCAGCGCGGGAGAAGTCTTGGATTCGGGAGAGATGTTCTTTAGGTGTAGGCGGCAATAGCGGGCAACAGATTGTATATGGGAGGTGAAGGACAGATTGGTGTCAAACATAACACCCAGACAGCGAGCCTGTTGACCGATATGAGCACAGACGTGGCCAAACGTCAACAGGCCGTCCTGAAATTAATTTCCATGGGGAATCAAAGCCACACAGCGCTGGAGCTCTGGAATGCCATAAAGCAAGAGAGCGACATGTGTATTTTGCCAGCGAATCTCCAGCCAGGCTTGGTAGTGTGTGACAATGGCCGAAATCTGGTGGCAGGTCTGGGCCTAGGCAACGTCACTCACATACCATGTCTGGCACATGTGCTAAACTTTGTCATCCACAGTTTTTTGAGGGACTATCCGGATCTTGATTCACTGCTGCACAAGGTCCGCCTACAGTGCGCTAACTTGCGACGTTCCACCATGGCCAGATCGCGCATTGCAGCTCTGCAACGCAGATTTTGCCTTCCTGAACATCACATCATATGTGACGTACCCACCAGGTGGAATTCCACGTTACATATGTTGGAGCGGTTGTGTGAGCAGCAGCCAGCAGTAATGGAGTATCAGCTGCATCAGTCGCAATCAACTCGCAATTTGCGCCGTTCACTTCACCACTACTGAGTGGGCCTCTACTATAATAATCTTTATTTATATAGCGCCAACAGATTCCGCAGCGCTGTACAGTTTAACAGTTTCATAACACAAGTCATAAGTGACAACGTTAACAATACAATAATTAAAGCAATATAAGCCGCCCCTGCTCGTGAGAGCTTACAGTCTACAATGAGGAGGGGGAGCTCCAAAGTACAGTTGTTTATATACAATGGTTTATTTACAATGATGGTCCAGCCATTTTCAGGGAGTGAGGAATGGATGGAGATAGTGAATGGGCTACACACACACAGTTACACATAGAATGACTTTGATTAGTGAATGTGATAGGCCGCTCTGAACAAATGTGTTTTGAGTGTGGAAGTAGGGCTGTTAATGGGGATGTTGAAGTCTCCAAGGATAAGGGTTGGTACTTCTGAGGACATGAAAGTGCGGCAGCCAGGCAGAGAAGTGGTCAAGGAACTGTGTGGGTGAGCCTGGGGTCCGATATATTACCGCTACTCTGAGGGAGAGGGGACGAAAGAGCTTGATGGTGTGGACCTAATAATTTGCAAAATCTTAATCTAAAATTTACATGTTACATATTTACATCTATATAAAACATTTAACCATTAAGCCTACTTACAGAACAAGGAAGTGTAAAAAAACTTGTGCTTAAAAAAAAAAGTGAAAATAAAATGTGAGAAGGGCAGTGTAACAAATAATTTAGGAAAAAGATAAACTAACATCAAGTGCTGTGTGCTGTGTAAGAGCCAGACACATTAACATGAAATCAGTCTGGAATAGCGGTGATTTTCTCCCCATAACCCGAGTAACATTCTGGGGAGAGGGGTGTAGAGTCAACGATCAGCAACTAGCTACGGTAGATCAAATACCTGAAAAAAAGAAAAAAAAGTTATTTAACATTCATAACATACATTTTATTTTATAAAAAAACAAAAAAAAATTATTTAACATTCATAACATACATTGTATTTAACCAAAAAAATAAAAAATTTATTTAACATTCCTAAGATAAATTTTTTTTAAAACATAAAAACTATAATACACAGCAGGATCTTTAGTAGTGTTGAGCGATACTGCTCGATATCTAAAAATATCGGATCGAAATGGTATCGCCGATATCACTAAATATCGTCGATATCCGATTCCGATACCGGAAGTCCCATGTAAGTCTATGGGAACAAAATATCGCAACTAAAAAAACACTTTCTTTCGTTGTAAACACAAAATATACACACATAGAATACATATATATATATATATATTAACATGTCATTGTGATATATATATATATATACATATATTTATAGTTTATACACTTCTACATAGTAAAATAGACTCTGATTCAATTGCCGGGTAAAGCCGTGACATACCCCATAGAAGTCGACGGGCTCGGTGCCGAGTACCCCCAAAACCTCTGGCTCTGTGCGACTCAACTTGGGCGTCACGAACAGGATTCTGTAGCTCGCTATAAGCGAGTCCTGTGTGCCTGAATTGAACTGGTTTTGTGCTTGAGAATTGCTAAAATCATCAGAGAATGTATTTGCCATTTTTCCGCCATATCTGCGTCACGACGAGGCACTGGTGAAGAAGAAGGGCATGCTCTTCATGGGTGTACACTCACTCAGTGGCGCAAAAACGATGGCCGACCACTCTAAATGGTACTGCAATGTAAGATCGTGCCCCACAGCTCTTGAGTTCCGCCTCCTCATCCTCCTCAGTGTGCGGAAACTAACACGAAGGTCCCGCCTCACTACAAAAGAGGGGCCCTCTCCAGATGCTAATGACACATGTGACTTGGCAGAGATGGCTAATGGACACGAGCAGAAGTGTGAAGGGATGGAGCAGTCAGAGCTCTCCCCCACGGAAGCGACCCGATCGCCACGGAACCACCGTTGGGCACCCGGCCTGGAAACCCTCCTACGCTGCAAGAAGCAGAGGATACCCTAAGAGGCCTGGCCCGGCACCGGGAGGAGGTCGCCAGGATGGAAGCCAGCTGGCGTGCCCTAAAACTAAACTTGGAGCAGCGCCAATCCCTCTTACCTGAAGTGTCTGTACCGGAAGGTGAGGCACCCGTTCTAGTAGAGGAGTCCGTGCGGGCATCCCAGCCCTTGCAATGTGATCCGGTTGACGTTGTTGCAGTGGAGGCACCCGTTCCTGCAAAAAATGCTGCACCGGCAGCACCCCAGATCCCGCTGTCTGCCCCCGTCGCTGAGACAGAAGAAGCGACACCCGTCCTCATGGAGGAGGCCGCGCAGGCACCAGAGGTCTACCTGTCTGTACCGGAGCCCCGACTGTCATCTGTTCCAGAGCCGGCTGCTTCCTCCGCAGGTGAGCGCCACCAGGACTGTCGGGCGCCAGGAGAGCTGCCGCAAACCGGACATCGTAAGCTGCAGTTTGATGGTGGAGACATGGAGATGCTGGTGGAGGAGAATTACAACCGGCGTCAGGAGGAAGAGTGGAGACGTCGGGAGCGGGAAGCAGAGCGACAAAGGGAGCAGCGAGAATCCCAGAAGCTTCGCCAACGTCACATAGAGAAGGACCGGGCAGATAAGGACCGGATGAGAAAAGATAAAGGAACCCTGAGGGAGCCGCGGAGTAAGGGTGCAGTACGGAGCTTTAAATTGAAAGCTGGTTGGGGCTTCATCCAGGAGCCTGGACTTTATTTTAGAAGTGTTTGTGACCCGGCGGGACGTGGAGACTCACCTCCCAGAAGGACACCCGGGAGGGACCTGTTGCCAGGAGACTTGGTAACTTACACCCGACACTGGGGTTACAATGGATGGTATGCCCTAAATGTCACCAGGTGCGACCCCTGGTCCCCAGAGTGTCAGGAACCTGTGAGACCCTCGGAGCCTTCAGCCTCCCACATCCAGGCCTCTGCACAAGTGCCCACCCCACGCCATAAATCTCCCCAGCCTCCCTCATGGTCCCTCACACCCCGCTATGGCATACAAAGAAGCGGCCCAACCCGGCCCGTTTGGCCCCCCCCGGGGTTTGTTCAGTCCGGACATAGGGCTGACCCAGGAGTGAA
Source organism: Oophaga sylvatica (assembly GCA_033576555.1). NCBI lineage: Eukaryota > Metazoa > Chordata > Amphibia > Anura > Dendrobatidae > Oophaga > Oophaga sylvatica. The sequence goes on along the minus strand of JARQOD010000183.1, from coordinate 165,670 downwards.
AAAGGGGGCCACACGACACAATAGCGGGCACGACTTACTGTACGGCCCAAAAAGACGTCCCCCAGGCCTTTGGGCCTTGGTGTCCTCGGAGTTTTCAAACATCAAAAGTACCATTGGACCTGAAGGGCCAGCCAAAGAAGTCAAATAACCCGACAGGGCTCTGTAGTAAAAATTAAATTGTTGGTACCCGACGGGGGGAAAGTTTTTAAAAAAAGTTTTTAATTTTAAAAAAAAAAACAACAGTTTTATTACTTTTTTCAGTCCATCCTGCGACGCTATCGATCCTGTAAAAAAAAGAAAAAAAACCCCGCGTAACCACCCGTCCGACCAGTCCCCAAATAACGAGGTCCCACACGATCCACTCTGCTACATCGAATGACACAGAGGGAGGCAGGCAGGCGACCTGTCACCCAGCGCACCAGCTGATTACCTGCTTCCCCGGCGGGGACGCAGGACTGGTTACGCCCGGGTTCCCTGCATCACTGCAGTTATCGCAAAAAAGCATGTGACCGCCGGGAGAAGAAATGGCGGCCCAACAGTCTAGGCGGGACCCCCGGAGAACTTTCCAGTAAGTGCCGCGACCCTGACAGCCCACCGACGGGCACTCACATGACAGGACAAATCCGATTTCCGGTAACCATATGACAAAATATCGGTACTCGAACGAAAGCCCGATACAGCTAATACGCCGATACCCATATTTTCAGTATCGTTCGGAACCCAAC